>CAWUPE010001052.1:22500-27500 GCA_963924145.1 Pyrausta purpuralis | reverse complement strand
TGGCCACACGGGGAAGGGCTGGGAGGGTGGGGTACACGGTACACGGCGGGCGAGGTGTGATTTAGTGGTTTTAAAGAAATTTGAATGTGCCTTTTTCTTTTTGAAAATTCCTTGGTTGGTTGGTTGGTTAGTGTAAAAATTTCCTCGGATTGAATAAACATAAATTAGGTACATAATGTATGTAGATAGGAGGTACTTATTAATGAAATGCAATGCAATACAATAATAATAATAAGTATATTGGGATAATTTTATCCGATAAAATTATTAATATTCAGGTTTTGGTTATCCGTCTCATACATACACTGCTCGATGAATGCAGAGCAACGGTATCAAATCGATACAAACACAATATTTGTTTTAACTGTTTGTAGGTATTTTAACAAACATAAACACTTAAATACATGTAATAGGGGGTATAAAGTTTGTCCGGTTGGTTTGTTATTTTAGTCAAGTAGTTGTTATGGACTGTTTCATATTGTTTGATTTCCTTTGGGTTCAAATTTTGTTTTGTACTGTAGTATGTACTGTAGTATATATATATATATATATATATATATATATATATATATATATATATATATATATATATTCAATTTGTACGTTACTCTTAATAAGTTTGTTGGACTTGCAATCTCCCAATATTTTATTTATTGTTTAACACGCTTATATTATTAGCTTCACTTGTAACTATGTATGTGTAAGAAAAACTTGGAATCGTTATTTGACCCACTTTCCGGTCTTCGATTAGGATGAAATTTTGCACACGCTCTGACTTTTGATGACAATACATGACAAGCTAAGAAACGTCATTACAAAACCAATATGGCGGCTTCCCCAAGATGCCAAACAGGCTATTGGAAATGGGTAAAAACCCATTATATGAGTATCAAATGAAAGGGTTTGCTCTCAGGAATACGACAAAAATAGTCACGTGACTTAAATCCAACATGGCGGACATTAAAGATATCGATTTGGCTATTTGAAATGCACCCCCATGATATGGGTATTAAATGAAAGGGTTTGCTGAATTTGATACGATAAACATGATAGTTTTTTAAACTATTGTAATTATTAGTTTGTAAATGTAACCGAACCGTCGGTTACCTAAATGTTTTTTTTTGTTAGTTTTTGAAATCTTTCTGGAATGTTTCTTCGGAGCCTAACAAAATCAAACCTAACCTCATCTAACCTAACCGTGGGTTACCCAAATGGATTTTTTTGTTAGTTTTTGAAATCTTTCTGGAATTTTTCTTCGGACCCTAACAAAATCAAACCTAACCTAACCTAACCTAACCTTCGGTTACCTAAGGGTGTTTTTTTCTAGATTTTGGATTTTTTACTGGAATGTTTCTTCTGAACCTAACAAAATCAAACCTAACCTAATCTAACCTAACCTTCGGTTACCTAGGGGTGTTTTTTTTTGTTAGTTTTTGAAATCTTTCTGGAATGTTTCTTCTGAACTTAACAAAATCAAATCAAACCTAACCTAATCTAACCTAACCGTGGGTTACCCAAATGGATTTTTTTGTTAGTTTTTGAAATCTTTCTGGAATTTTTCTTCGGACCCTAACAAAATCAAACCTAACCTAACCTAACCTAACCTTCGGTTACCTAAGGGTGTTTTTTTCTAGATTTTGGATTTTTTACTGGAATGTTTCTTCTGAACCTAACAAAATCAAACCTAACCTAATCTAACCTAACCTTCGGTTACCTAGGGGTGTTTTTTTCTAGATTTTGGATTATTTCTGGAATGTTTCTTCTGAACTTAACAAAATCAAATCAAACCTAACCTAATCTAACCTAACCTTCGGTTACCTAAATGGATTTTTTTGTTAGTTTTTGAAATCTTTCTGGAATCTTTCTTCGGAACCTAACAAAATCAAACTTAACCTAATCTAACCTAACCTTCGGTTACCTAAGGGTGTTTTTTTTTAAGATTTTGGATTATTTCTGGAATGTTTCTTCTGAACCTAACAAAATCAAACCTAACCTAATCTAACCTAACCTTCGGTTACCTAGGGGTGTTTTTTTCTAGATTTTGGATTATTTCTGGAATGTTTCTTCTGAACTTAACAAAATCATATCAAACCTAACCTAATCTAACCTAACCTTCGGTTACCTAAATGGATTTTTTTGTTAGTTTTTGAAATCTTTCTGGAATCTTTCTTCGGAACCTAACAAAATCAAACTTAACCTAATCTAACCTAACCTTCGGTTACCCTAAGGGTGTTTTTTTTTAAGATTTTGGATTATTTCTGGAATGTTTCTTCTGAACCTAACAAAATCAAACCTAACCTAATCTAACCTAACCTTCGGTTACCTAGGGGTGTTTTTTTCTAGATTTTGGATTATTTCTGGAATGTTTCTTCTGAACTTAACAAAATCAAATCAAACCTAACCTAATCTAACCTAACCTTCGGTTACCTAAATGGATTTTTTTGTTAGTTTTTGAAATCTTTCTGGAATCTTTCATCTGAACCTAACAAAATGAAACCTAACCTAAAATCTAACCTAACCTTCGGTTACCTAAGGGTGTTTTTTTTTAAGATTTTGGATTATTTCTGGAATGTTTCTTCTGAACCTAACAAAATCAAACCTAACCTAATCTAACCTAACCTTCGGTTACCTAAGGGTGTTTTTTTTAAAGATTTTGGATTATTTCTGGAATGTTCCTTCTGAACCTAACAAAATCAAACCTAACCTAATCTAACCTAACCGTGGGATACCTAAATGGATTTTTTTGGTAGTTTTTGAAATCTTTCTGGAATCTTTCTTCGGAACCTAACAAAATCAAACCTAACCTCATCTAACCTAACATAAGGTTTTTTTTTTTAAGTTTTTGGTATCTCTCTAACCTAACATAACCTAACCTAACCTAACCATCGGTTTTTTTCCCATTCCAAAAAATAACTTATTTTACACCCGCCGCGTCGCGCGCACGATATTGCGCGTTCAGAATTTTTCGACATTGGAGTCGGTCGCTTGTCCACTCGTGACAGAATTGAAACGAAGAGCGCAGCAACGCGTTTGTTAGTATCAATCCGTGGCGAGAGGGGCGTGCAAACACACTCCGCGGCGCTGTGGGCGCGCATTGCGCGTGCGCACGACAGCGAAGTGTCGTTCGGAGGAAAGGCAAAGAGCGGCGGGAAGGCGCGTGTGCGCGCGCGCGCAGATGCGCGCGCGCCCTTCCGTTTAACCGCCGTTCGTTGAGTACTCTAGCTGGCATCGTCGTCTCTTCGGGCGTGTCGCACCACTTGTTTTGGGGACTTGTAAAATATTTATATTTTAATAGTCTCTCGAAAGTAAAATGTGCGTGTGAGCGCGGTAGAGTCGCGGCGGCGCTGGCATTGTTAAACTTTGTAGATCGACGGATCCGTTATTGTATATATGGATTTCGTAGAAACGGTCTCACTCAAGGCCTATATTGTGTTCCATGCGTATGTGTGTAACACTTTGGTCCGATGCAATTCTATCAGTGTTGTGTCTGAAAAGCGCCGATGGACGGTTATGCGTCCTCGTCAATTTTCAACAACACTGACGGAGGAGCGTCATACATATTTTTCTGGTCTGGTTCGGGATCTCTCTTGCTCCGGGCTGTTTGTCGCTAATGTGTACAAAACGTCAGTTGGAAGAGTTTTTTTACATAAAAGTGAAAAGTGATCTGTGCGAACCTTCAGTGTGGGCGCCTCCTTCATTTGGAGCGCTAAGTGCCCTTGTTCGCGATCTGATCGGAGACGACACAGATCGCGTACAGCGTGCGACACACCGATATATTATGACCAATATAGTCACGCCTCGATATCCGACGGTAAAACGTCGAATCGGGCGCAAGACACAGAACAGAGTAGAGAGATGAACACGCGTCGCGTGTTTTTTTTTTCTACTTTTATCATGTGTAAGCTCCCTGGTTGATCCTGCCAGTAGTTATATGCTTGTCTCAAAGATTAAGCCATGCATGTCTCAGTGCAAGCCGTATTAAGGCGATACCGCGAATGGCTCAATATATCAGTTTTGGTTCCTTAGATCTTACTCAGTTACTTGGATAACTGTGGTAATTCTAGAGCTAATACATGCAATCAGAACTCTGACCAGTGATGGGATGAGTGCTTTTATTAGATCAAAACCAATCGACGGAGGGCCTCGCGTTCGAAGTCGTTAATTTTGATGAATCTGGATAACTTTTGCCGATCGCACGGTCCAGTACCGGCGACGCATCTTTCAAATGTCTGCCTTATCAACTTTCGATGGTAGTTTCTGCGACTACCATGGTTGTCACGGGTAACGGGGAATCAGGGTTCGATTCCGGAGAGGGAGCCTGAGAAACGGCTACCACATCCAAGGAAGGCAGCAGGCGCGCAAATTACCCACTCCCGGCACGGGGAGGTAGTGACGAAAAATAACGATACGGGACTCTTACGAGGCCTCGTAATCGGAATGAGTACACTTTAAATATTTTAACGAGGAACAATTGGAGGGCAAGTCTGGTGCCAGCAGCCGCGGTAATTCCAGCTCCAATAGCGTATACTAAAATTGTTGCGGTTAAAAAGCTCGTAGTTGCATTTGTGCGCCGCGCTGTCGGTGCACCGCATCCGCGGTGATACTGACACGTTTGCGGAGCATATCGTCGGTGAGCCGACGGTCAAACGTCGGTTCAATATCAAAATCCTATCGCGGTGCTCTTCATTGAGTGTCGAGATGGGCCGACAACTTTACTTTGAACAAATTAGAGTGCTCAAAGCGGGCTCAAAATGCTGCTTGAATATTTCGTGCATGGAATAATAGAATATGATCTCGGTTCTATTTTGTTGGTTTTCAGAACTCCGAGGTAATGATTAATAGGGATAACTGGGGGCATTCGTATTGCGACGTTAGAGGTGAAATTCTTGGATCGTCGCAAGACGAACATCAGCGAAAGCATTTGCCAAAGGTGTTTTCATCAATCAAGAACGAAAGTTAGAGGTTCGAAGGCGATTAGATACCGCCCTAGTTCTAACCGT
>CAWUPE010001052.1:2500-17500 GCA_963924145.1 Pyrausta purpuralis | reverse complement strand
AAAACGGTATCGTTACGTCAAAGTTACATTGACATTGGTGACGTTGACAGCCCACTTCTGTCAGTGCGTGTTGCGTTCCGCAGCGCGCATCAGTTGTTTCCGCGCGCAGACGTCGGCGCGTGCGCGCGCGCTCGCGCGTATACTGCTGCGTGTGGAGCGGCCCCGCGCATACGTGAACGCGCGTTTTCGGGTGTTCCGATATTGTTGCATATAAACTATTGTGATTTGTAAACAATCTTTAACAATGAGTGGTGGACAAGAACAACAACGTTATAAAGAGCTATTAGAGGAAGAAATGCAAGCCAGGGAGGAGGAACTAAGAGTCCTGGAGGAGATGCAGTCCGAGGCCGGCTTCATGCCTCGGAAGTCGCTGCAGCGCACACCGCCGCGCGGGTTTTCGCCGGCACCCCCCCCGCCTCCGGAACAGCAGCCGTCAGCGCAGCAGACCAGCAAGCGCCCCCTCGGGTCGCCCCAGGAGGTGCAGGAAGCCGTCAGGCGCAGAGTACAGTCAACGAGGGGTTCCAAGGTCCCCCCCGTTGCAGGCATCCTAACAACTCCATCGGCGTCGGCGGCATCAGCACCAGCATCTGCAGCAACAGCAGTGAAGCCGACCTCGGAGGGCGATGCAGGGCAACCTGGTAGGCTAGCAGGTGCGTCAAAGCTTGACCTATTGGACATGGCGTATGACGCAATAAAAGGAATAGGTGGTGTTACCGGAGCGTCAAACAAACTGAACCAAGCGGATAAGGGCGCGATTGCAGCATACAGCCAGGAGATTCTCGCGGTGGTGGCAGCTCTAAATGTTAGGTTGGGAGAAGCAGAGCGCCATATCGTGGAGATGAAGCTGAAGGTAGCGACTGCTGAGGTACAGCTGGCATCGGCTTCGACACCATCTTCTGCAGCTGCGGGCGGGCCGCGGAGTTTCAGCGATGCTGTGCAACTGCGCAGTAAAACGATCCCGATCCCAGCACCCAGTGGCCCACTACTCGCGGTCTACCCAGCGGAATCTAACAGCGGCAACCTCAAGACGGCGGACGATACAAAAGCAGAGCTCAAGAGGACGGTGGACCCCAGGAAGATTGGGGCGCAGGTGGAGAAAGTTAGGAAGGTTGGGAACGCAGGGGTAGTCGTGCAGACCACCTCGTTCGAGTCGGCGCAGCGTTTCAAGGAGGCACTGCCCTCCACGTTACGCATCACGGAGCCCAAGCAGCGTGACCCTCTCGTTGCGCTAGTTAACGTGAGCGGAGACCCAGACCCTGCTGAACTGATGACGATTGTCCATGAACAGAACTTCGCAGCTGAACCGGACTGGCCCCTGACGAGGCTTCAAAAGGAGGCTAGGGTGGCCTTCAAAAAGGGACGACGTGGCGGCGGCGTCACCACCGTGGTCCTGGAATGCACTGCAGCTTGCCGAACGGTCTTGATGAAGAAGGAGCGGCTCTTCATCGGCTGGGACGTAGTGCGTATCCAGGACTACGTGTCAGTGACCTGCTGCAATAAGTGCCAGGTTTACGGACACCCCGAAAAGTACTGCAGGTCAACGGAGGTCGTCTGCGGCAAGTGTGGTGCGACAGGACATCGCGCAGCGGAGTGCACAGCCACGGCGTCAAAGTGTGCCACCTGCGCCAGGTTTGGCAAGAAGGACTCGGCGGCGACTCACACCACGGGGTCACGGGACTGCCCCGCCAGACAATACGCAGAGGAGCGGAGCGTAGCGGTCACTCGTTACGCTCTTTGAATCGTGGACCCTGGGGCAGCTGAACCTGGCCGGTGCGGCGCTGGCCACTGCTGAGCTTCCTGTACTATCACAGGATTTTGGTCTTGATGCCATTATGGTACAGGAACAGTACGCTCACACTGAGCATACTCTCCAGGGGGGCCCCGCGTCAATGGCGGGTGTCTACGCCGCGGGATCTGGAAGACTAACGTTAGCAGTCCTACATCATCTGTCAACGGACCGCTGCACCGTCTGCCACGCGGATGAGCCGGACACTTACTTGGTCTCGGCGTATTTCAAATATGGGGAGGAGATCGACCCCCATATACAGCACCTACAGGAAGTGTTAGTGTCGCTCAAGGGGAAAAGGGTGTTATTTTGCATTGACTGCAACGCCCACTCCCCTATGTGGCACTCGACGGAGGAGCAGTGCATGGGCCGAGGACGTACCGCGGACCACCGAAGAACGGCTGTCGAAGATTTCATACTGGGAAACGACCTAGTAGTTTGGAATGCGGAGGGCCAACCGTTTACCTTCAGCACCATCAACGGAGAGTCCAACATCGACATTACCGTATCGACCCGAGGAGTAGTGGTGAGCGGTTGGAAGGTGCATCCAGGGGCCAGCACAAGCGACCACAGACTGATAACTTTTGTACTAAGCAGACAGTCCAGCAGACATGACAGCAACCCACAGCCAATGGAGGAGCCTTCGGGCTTTCGGGATCGGGGTGTTGACTGGGGTCGGTTCGAGAGTGCGATACATGAGAGAATGGGAGGGATGAATTTTGATGAACCAGCGGCTGCAGTTTGCAAGCGCTTCACAGACGTGATTGTACGCTCTGCTAGGCAGACGCTGGGGCGTAAGAGGACGGGTGGGAAGGATGGATACGAGTGGTGGACGAAAGAGTTAGACGACTTGAGAAGAAGGTGCGGCGCTTCACGCCGAGCTTGGCAGAGAACGAGGAAGACAGGTGGTAGGTCAGAGGAGGTAGCGCGTGAGGAATTTCATGTGTGCAGGGCGCGGTATAGAAGAAGAAAGGAGGAGACTGAGCTCGCGTTCTTCCGGGGGCTTGCTGATTCCGGCAACCAGGACCCATGGGGCCTAGCCTACCGAGTGGCCTGTGGTAGGAAGCGTCCCCCAGCCAATGTCATCAACGGCACGAAGTTCGCCGATGGCCACGCAGAGACCGTGGAGGAAGCCATGCACGGCCTTGTTCACGCTCTGTGCCCGGACGACGACCCGTCTAAGGACACGGAGTATCACAAACAGGTGCGGATCTCGGCTCCCACGGTTCCTGCGGGTCCAGATGCCGCTCCTCCTTCCTGTGAGCAGCTGGGAAACATGGTAAGGCGGCTGCCTAACACGGCTCCAGGACTGGACGGGGTGACTGCGAGAATGCTGCAGCATGTATGGAGGGCTGCATCGGTGGAGTTCCATCTGGTGTATGCCAAGTGCGTGGAGGAGGGAGTGTTTCCTGATGTGTGGAAGGAAGGACGACTGCTCGTGCTGCCAAAAGGTAATGATAAGCCACTCACCGATCCGAAGGCGTATCGTCCGATCACGCTCCTATCTGTCCTTGGTAAGTTACTTGAGCGTATAATGTTACACTGCGCACCTCAAATCTCAGAGGGGATCTCGGACTGCCAGCATGGTTTCACTCGAGGGAAGTCGACGGTTACAGCGATTAACGCTATAACTAGCACTGCCAGGACGTCCACTGCGAAGTATGTTCAAGCGATCTATCTTGACATCTCTGGCGCGTTCGACAATGCCTGGTGGCCCATGGTGCTGACCAGGGTGAAAGAAGGAGGGTGTCCACCTAATATCTTTAAGATGTTGGTGGAATACTTCGACGGACGCCGAGTCGGCATGTACGTGGGAAACAGGGTATTGTGGAAAGTATCCACCATGGGATGTCCGCAGGGATCCGTGCTTGGGCCAACGTTGTGGAACGTCTTGTTGGATGACCTGTTGCGATCACCAATGCCAGAGGGGGTGAGCATGGTGGCCTACGCCGACGATGTCACCATTTTGATTGAGGCACAGTCGAGAGCAGGCATTGAAGCCAAAGCCGCTGAGGCTCTTAGTATCGCATCGGATTGGGGTGCCCGTAACCGTTTGGGCTTTTCCTCTGCCAAGTCGCAAACGACGACGATCAGGGGGAAACTCCAAAGGCCTCCAACCATCAAACTCGACGGTGCATCGATCCGCTCGGTTGACTCTGCAACTGTGCTGGGCGTGGTGATCGACTCGAGCCTGCTTTTCTCGCGGCATGCGCAAAGTATAGTAGAGCGTGCAGCCAAATGCTTCGGGAAGATGTCGCGTGTGTCGGCATCGTCCTGGGGCATTCGATATCCCGGTCTCCGCATACTGTACCAGGGCACCTTCGTTGCCACACTTGTGTATGCCGCGGCGTGCTGGTTTGAACGGGTCAAAGTGCAGTCGATACGTGGCGTACTCCTCAGGGGACAGAGGCCCGCACTTGTGCTGCTGACAAAGGCCTACCGGTCTGTCAGCACGGCCGCGCTCCCGGTACTGGCTGGAGTACTGCCAGCGGACTTGGAGATACAACGTGCAGGCAGTACGGAGGTGACGCGACAGAGCGCGACCAAGGAAGAAATGGGCAGACGTAAGCGCGAAATTCGGGACTCGGTGATCATAGACTGGCAGCACCGCTGGGAGCAGGAGACCAAGGGTCGTGAGCTCTACCAGTTCTTCCCGGACGTGGCTGGGAGACTCGGCATGCGCTGGGTCATACCAGATCATGTAACATCCCAGATGCTCACCGGACATGGATGTTTCAATAAAAGGCTGTGTGAGATGAAGCTGCGAGAGGAGAGCGCGTGTGAATGTGGAGCGGAAGAGGAGGACAGGCACCACGTTTTGTGGTACTGTCCGTTGTATGAGGACCTGCGGCGTAAGATGATGGATGGTGTCGTTCCGATCGAGGTGGGTCCCGTTTGGTACCGGGATCTTGTGGGCTCGGAGGGGAATTTTCAGCGGCTGCGGGAGTTTGCGTACGGGTGGTCGAGGAGGAGGGCGGAGAAGCGGTGAGGAAGTGAAGAGAAGCAGGTGGAGCGGAGCGATTTCACTTTAATAATAATTCACCTTAATTATAATAATGATTGGAGCAGAGCAATTACGCTACACTTATAACGACAATATATAGAAATACATGATACACTAATAATAATGATAGTAAGGCACGCCCCAGAAAGGGGAGAAGTGTCCAATGGGGACAAAGGAAGAGATAGAACTTGTAGGGAGCACAAGGAAAAGCGCCGACCGGTGAAGCAGCCTTACGAAGAAGGCACGTACGTGGAAGCCCGGTCGGCGTCTCCCGCGATTCGGCCAGTATAACCAAATGGTTGGAATGGCCATGGGAGGTGGTGGGTTTGTCCCTATCTACTATCTAGCGAAACCACAGCCAAGGGAACGGGCTTGGGAGAATCAGCGGGGAAAGAAGACCCTGTTGAGCTTGACTCTAGTCTGGCATTGTAAGGAGACATGAGAGGTGTAGCATAAGTGGGAGATCGTTTCGGCGGTCGTCGCTGAAAAACCACTACTTTCATTGTTTCATTACTTACTCGGTTGGGCGGAAGCGGTGCGCGGTCGATTCGTTCGGCGGGCGCACGGTGTTTCGTTCCAAGCGTGCAGAGTGGTGGCGTGGCGGCAACGCTCGTCACCGTTAAACTCCCGCGTGATCCGGTTCGAGGACACTGCCAGGCGGGGAGTTTGACTGGGGCGGTACATCTGTCAAAGAATAACGCAGGTGTCCTAAGGCCAGCTCAGCGAGGACAGAAACCTCGCGTGGAGCAAAAGGGCAAAAGCTGGCTTGATCCAGATGTTCAGTACGCATAGGGACTGCGAAAGCACGGCCTATCGATCCTTTAGTATAAAGAGTTTTTAGCAAGAGGTGCCAGAAAAGTTACCACAGGGATAACTGGCTTGTGGCAGCCAAGCGTTCATAGCGACGTTGCTTTTTGATCCTTCGATGTCGGCTCTTCCTATCATTGCGAAGCAAAGTTCGCCAAGCGTTGGATTGTTCACCCATCAAAAGGGAACGTGAGCTGGGTTTAGACCGTCGTGAGACAGGTTAGTTTTACCCTACTGATGGCTTGTCGTTGCGATAGTAATACTGCTCAGTACGAGAGGAACCGCAGTTTCGGACATTTGGTTCATGCACTCGGCCGAGCGGCCGGTGGTGCGAAGCTACCATCCGCGGGATTATGCCTGAACGCCTCTAAGGCCGAAGCCAGCCTAGCCGAATCCGGCAAGGATATGCTCACTGTGGAGCCCCGAGAGTCGGGAGGCTCTAAACAATGTGACTTTACTAGTCGCGCTTTACATCGTAAGGTGCGACGTCGAAGCCCATTTGAATCGCAGAGATCGGTGCGGTCGGTTTAACACGTGCACCACGGCTCTGAAGGTTCGAATTTACCTCAGTTCGATGTCGGGGCTCGGAATAGTCTGTAGACGACTTACGTTCCTGGCGGGGTGTTGTGCTCGGTAGAGCAGCGTCGTGCTGCGATCTGTTGAGACTCAGCCCTACGCCAGGTGATTCGTCCGAGGACGATCGTTTTTAAAGTTTTTAAATAACATCGCAGTGGAAGGCTTGTATTCAATATCGTCTAAACAATATCTTTTTGTTTTTTCAAACACATCGCGATGGAAGGTTTGTATTAAATTTTGTAAATGTCATATCGATGGAAAGTTTGCTTTTAATCTATGGAATGATCGTTATATTGTTTGAAACGCATCGCGGGGGAATATTTACTTTTGCTTTAACAACTCTCCGGTACACTTTTTTTTTTTTTTTTGCAGTTACATGTAATAGCAGCGAAAACTAGTTTTATTGAATAATAATCACAATGTGTTTTTACTTATTAAATTTACTTTTAATAAAATAAATAAATAAAAACAACTTCAATAACTTTCGCGACCGTGTAGGTATTAATAAATTACCTCCGTACATAAATAATATTATTACATTACTATAACATTATATTATTTTGTATGAATCAATGTTAGGAACAACTTTCATGTGGTTTGTTTCGTTCGTACTTGAAATTTCCCTTATAAACAACCTTAGCTCGCTCATATCACAAACTGTTACACTCAACATAAATAAAAAGCTTATAAATATTTAACGCCAATATTCTTTTTGAATGTTTAAACAAATGTTTAAATTTCGTTTTAGTTTACCTATCCTATCTGCCGTGTTTGCTCTTCTTCTTAGCTAACGAAATAATTTTAATGTTCAGTAAGTAAATGTAAACAACATAATAAATAGCATATGGTTCTTCGGCATTCTTAATTTTTTAACATAAATAAATATTACATATTATTAAACAAATACTAACATTTACGCAATTTCTTTGTTCGCAGGTAATTAACAAGAACATTAATAATAATAATAATAATCACATCCTACGACTACTAGTAAGTAAGTAAGTAAGTAAGTAAGTAATTAATTAATTAATTAAATTAGTAGGTAATTTCCTACATTAAACATAGATAAACGTGTAATGAATATTCTCTCCGTAATCATAACAAACTAACAATACCAACTTGCCGGCTTCAAATAAGTTCATTGAGAACATTTCAACATGTCCATAAAATAAGAGTATATAATAAATTATCCGATTATTTTAACTCAAGAAAGTAACAATAACACTTTTCTATAAACATTGAAACTATCACTTATTTCCAAGTCCTATTATTGCATCAATGATGAATACATAGATTATGTTTTTTTTTCTTTTTTTTTTTCTTTCATATTTTTGTTTTCCTAATTCATATTGTATAGTAACACTTGTTTTGCAGCGCCCAAATAGGGTCCATAATGATCCGTTTGCACATTGCCTTAATTATAAATAAAACCTATAATATTATTGTACATTATAGAGCAATGAAGTAGGTATAGTACCTTACTACTTACTACCACAACCTGATGTTTACTTTATACTCTCAGATTTTGTGTCTAGTAAAGAGCTATATGTAAATGACAGTGAAATACTAGCAAATAGTAACTTCATTATTTTGTTTTTTTTCTGTGCAATTTATGAACGGAGCATACAAGCTGTTTTTGCGTCGATTTAGTTTAGCACCACACGCACAAGTATCAAGGAAATGGATGAATTTACAATGACATGCCATTTAACTGATACCCATATAGTGGCTAGTTAGGGGATCAGCGCACAGTTAAAACTTTTAAAACAAAACGAATCTTCACACATCACACACGACATAACTTTTATGGAGCACTGAAAGGAACACTGCAATTTCAGTATAGTTTCCAATGCAAAACAAACCCATAAAACACTTTCATTCAATCAAAATACAAATGTTTACTTGAAATTTTTACATTTCTAACACTAGCGGGAAGGTAGCGAAAAGCAAAACAAGAACTCCATAGAAGAAAAAAAAAAATGGCTGCCGCAAACTTTTCAAGGAATGTTTGCTGTACTTTGAAACCAAATTTTAAGCTCTCTTGACCTACTTACAATTTTAAAAGTATTATAAAATAAAATGACGGAATTTCCAGCATTCATAATAATATTAGTTTAAGATTTATTTTAGTTTATTAAATAGTTAAAAAGCGCAGGAAATAGCAACGACGCGCCTACTAGACTAGTATAATATACTAGGGTGGACGAGTAACATCTGAAAGTTTGTCAATATAATAAATAACCAAGCTAAAATAAAATCATGATTTATCAATTTATAACCATGTTTCTATCTTAATTCAAAATAAATCTTAAGTATTGATAGTATGTATGTATGTATGTATGTATGTATGTATGTATGTATGCCTACTTTATGGGTATATGATGCGAATATCACCTGTCAGTCCTGTCACCTTTCGATTTGTATGAACAGGGCGTCATTTTCAATTTTTTCTGGTTTATATCTTCACTGACATTGTAGGTATGAGGCGCAATTGCAATAGTGTTTTTAATATTTTCGTTTATTAGTTGAGCGCGTTAATACTTAATGTATGTAAGTTGATAATAAAAATGCTTTAAATTTCTAGCTTAGTTTATAGAGATATATTGTAATATTGATTTGGCATTATAATGACGAGGTAGGCACTTTTTTACTGCCTATATGGAATGCCACGCCCCTGCTAACTGACCCACCCACGGGTACCTATTATGTGGTGGATATATGGCGCGTCCATATTAATAGACTATTACATAATATTTTTTTCATATCCCCTTATACGATGGCCACACGGGGAAGGGCTGGGAGGGTGGGGTACACGGTACACGGCGGGCGAGGTGTGATTTAGTGGTTTTAAAGAAATTTGAATGTGCCTTTTTCTTTTTGAAAATTCCTTGGTTGGTTGGTTGGTTAGTGTAAAAATTTCCTCGGATTGAATAAACATAAATTAGGTACATAATGTATGTAGATAGGAGGTACTTATTAATGAAATGCAATGCAATACAATAATAATAATAAGTATATTGGGATAATTTTATCCGATAAAATTATTAATATTCAGGTTTTGGTTATCCGTCTCATACATACACTGCTCGATGAATGCAGAGCAACGGTATCAAATCGATACAAACACAATATTTGTTTTAACTGTTTGTAGGTATTTTAACAAACATAAACACTTAAATACATGTAATAGGGGGTATAAAGTTTGTCCGGTTGGTTTGTTATTTTAGTCAAGTAGTTGTTATGGACTGTTTCATATTGTTTGATTTCCTTTGGGTTCAAATTTTGTTTTGTACTGTAGTATGTACTGTAGTATATATATATATATATATATATATATATATATATATATATATATATATATTCAATTTGTACGTTACTCTTAATAAGTTTGTTGGACTTGCAATCTCCCAATATTTTATTTATTGTTTAACACGCTTATATTATTAGCTTCACTTGTAACTATGTATGTGTAAGAAAAACTTGGAATCGTTATTTGACCCACTTTCCGGTCTTCGATTAGGATGAAATTTTGCACACGCTCTGACTTTTGATGACAATACATGACAAGCTAAGAAACGTCATTACAAAACCAATATGGCGGCTTCCCCAAGATGCCAAACAGGCTATTGGAAATGGGTAAAAACCCATTATATGAGTATCAAATGAAAGGGTTTGCTCTCAGGAATACGACAAAAATAGTCACGTGACTTAAATCCAACATGGCGGACATTAAAGATATCGATTTGGCTATTTGAAATGCACCCCCATGATATGGGTATTAAATGAAAGGGTTTGCTGAATTTGATACGATAAACATGATAGTTTTTTAAACTATTGTAATTATTAGTTTGTAAATGTAACCGAACCGTGGGTTACCTAAATGTTTTTTTTTGTTAGTTTTTGAAATCTTTCTGGAATGTTTCTTCGGAGCCTAACAAAATCAAACCTAACCTCATCTAACCTAACCGTGGGTTACCCAAATGGATTTTTTTGTTAGTTTTTGAAATCTTTCTGGAATTTTTCTTCGGACCCTAACAAAATCAAACCTAACCTAACCTAACCTAACCTTCGGTTACCTAAGGGTGTTTTTTTCTAGATTTTGGATTTTTTACTGGAATGTTTCTTCTGAACCTAACAAAATCAAACCTAACCTAATCTAACCTAACCTTCGGTTACCTAGGGGTGTTTTTTTTTGTTAGTTTTTGAAATCTTTCTGGAATGTTTCTTCTGAACTTAACAAAATCAAATCAAACCTAACCTAATCTAACCTAACCGTGGGTTACCCAAATGGATTTTTTTGTTAGTTTTTGAAATCTTTCTGGAATTTTTCTTCGGACCCTAACAAAATCAAACCTAACCTAACCTAACCTAACCTTCGGTTACCTAAGGGTGTTTTTTTCTAGATTTTGGATTTTTTACTGGAATGTTTCTTCTGAACCTAACAAAATCAAACCTAACCTAATCTAACCTAACCTTCGGTTACCTAGGGGTGTTTTTTTCTAGATTTTGGATTATTTCTGGAATGTTTCTTCTGAACTTAACAAAATCAAATCAAACCTAACCTAATCTAACCTAACCTTCGGTTACCTAAATGGATTTTTTTGTTAGTTTTTGAAATCTTTCTGGAATCTTTCTTCGGAACCTAACAAAATCAAACTTAACCTAATCTAACCTAACCTTCGGTTACCTAAGGGTGTTTTTTTTTAAGATTTTGGATTATTTCTGGAATGTTTCTTCTGAACCTAACAAAATCAAACCTAACCTAATCTAACCTAACCTTCGGTTACCTAGGGGTGTTTTTTTCTAGATTTTGGATTATTTCTGGAATGTTTCTTCTGAACTTAACAAAATCATATCAAACCTAACCTAATCTAACCTAACCTTCGGTTACCTAAATGGATTTTTTTGTTAGTTTTTGAAATCTTTCTGGAATCTTTCTTCGGAACCTAACAAAATCAAACTTAACCTAATCTAACCTAACCTTCGGTTACCCTAAGGGTGTTTTTTTTTAAGATTTTGGATTATTTCTGGAATGTTTCTTCTGAACCTAACAAAATCAAACCTAACCTAATCTAACCTAACCTTCGGTTACCTAGGGGTGTTTTTTTCTAGATTTTGGATTATTTCTGGAATGTTTCTTCTGAACTTAACAAAATCAAATCAAACCTAACCTAATCTAACCTAACCTTCGGTTACCTAAATGGATTTTTTTGTTAGTTTTTGAAATCTTTCTGGAATCTTTCATCTGAACCTAACAAAATGAAACCTAACCTAAAATCTAACCTAACCTTCGGTTACCTAAGGGTGTTTTTTTTTAAGATTTTGGATTATTTCTGGAATGTTTCTTCTGAACCTAACAAAATCAAACCTAACCTAATCTAACCTAACCTTCGGTTACCTAAGGGTGTTTTTTTTAAAGATTTTGGATTATTTCTGGAATGTTCCTTCTGAACCTAACAAAATCAAACCTAACCTAATCTAACCTAACCGTGGGATACCTAAATGGATTTTTTTGGTAGTTTTTGAAATCTTTCTGGAATCTTTCTTCGGAACCTAACAAAATCAAACCTAACCTCATCTAACCTAACATAAGGTTTTTTTTTTTAAGTTTTTGGTATCTCTCTAACCTAACATAACCTAACCTAACCTAACCATCGGTTTTTTTCCCATTCCAAAAAATAACTTATTTTACACCCGCCGCGTCGCGCGCACGATATTGCGCGTTCAGAATTTTTCGACATTGGAGTCGGTCGCTTGTCCACTCGTGACAGAATTGAAACGAAGAGCGCAGCAACGCGTTTGTTAGTATCAATCCGTGGCGAGAGGGGCGTGCAAACACACTCCGCGGCGCTGTGGGCGCGCATTGCGCGTGCGCACGACAGCGAAGTGTCGTTCGGAGGAAAGGCAAAGAGCGGCGGGAAGGCGCGTGTGCGCGCGCGCGCAGATGCGCGCGCGCCCTTCCGTTTAACCGCCGTTCGTTGAGTACTCTAGCTGGCATCGTCGTCTCTTCGGGCGTGTCGCACCACTTGTTTTGGGGACTTGTAAAATATTTATATTTTAATAGTCTCTCGAAAGTAAAATGTGCGTGTGAGCGCGGTAGAGTCGCGGCGGCGCTGGCATTGTTAAACTTTGTAGATCGACGGATCCGTTATTGTATATATGGATTTCGTAGAAACGGTCTCACTCAAGGCCTATATTGTGTTCCATGCGTATGTGTGTAACACTTTGGTCCGATGCAATTCTATCAGTGTTGTGTCTGAAAAGCGCCGATGGACGGTTATGCGTCCTCGTCAATTTTCAACAACACTGACGGAGGAGCGTCATACATATTTTTCTGGTCTGGTTCGGGATCTCTCTTGCTCCGGGCTGTTTGTCGCTAATGTGTACAAAACGTCAGTTGGAAGAGTTTTTTTACATAAAAGTGAAAAGTGATCTGTGCGAACCTTCAGTGTGGGCGCCTCCTTCATTTGGAGCGCTAAGTGCCCTTGTTCGCGATCTGATCGGAGACGACACAGATCGCGTACAGCGTGCGACACACCGATATATTATGACCAATATAGTCACGCCTCGATATCCGACGGTAAAACGTCGAATCGGGCGCAAGACACAGAACAGAGTAGAGAGATGAACACGCGTCGCGTGTTTTTTTTTTCTACTTTTATCATGTGTAAGCTCCCTGGTTGATCCTGCCAGTAGTTATATGCTTGTCTCAAAGATTAAGCCATGCATGTCTCAGTGCAAGCCGTATTAAGGCGATACCGCGAATGGCTCAATATATCAGTTTTGGTTCCTTAGATCTTACTCAGTTACTTGGATAACTGTGGTAATTCTAGAGCTAATACATGCAATCAGAACTCTGACCAGTGATGGGATGAGTGCTTTTATTAGATCAAAACCAATCGACGGAGGGCCTCGCGTTCGAAGTCGTTAATTTTGATGAATCTGGATAACTTTTGCCGATCGCACGGTCCAGTACCGGCGACGCATCTTTCAAATGTCTGCCTTATCAACTTTCGATGGTAGTTTCTGCGACTACCATGGTTGTCACGGGTAACGGGGAATCAGGGTTCGATTCCGGAGAGGGAGCCTGAGAAACGGCTACCACATCCAAGGAAGGCAGCAGGCGCGCAAATTACCCACTCCCGGCACGGGGAGGTAGTGACGAAAAATAACGATACGGGACTCTTACGAGGCCTCGTAATCGGAATGAGTACACTTTAAATATTTTAACGAGGAACAATTGGAGGGCAAGTCTGGTGCCAGCAGCCGCGGTAATTCCAGCTCCAATAGCGTATACTAAAATTGTTGCGGTTAAAAAGCTCGTAGTTGCATTTGTGCGCCGCGCTGTCGGTGCACCGCATCCGCGGTGATACTGACACGTTTGCGGAGCATATCGTCGGTGAGCCGACGGTCAAACGTCGGTTCAATATCAAAATCCTATCGCGGTGCTCTTCATTGAGTGTCGAGATGGGCCGACAACTTTACTTTGAACAAATTAGAGTGCTCAAAGCGGGCTCAAAATGCTGCTTGAATATTTCGTGCATGGAATAATAGAATATGATCTCGGTTCTATTTTGTTGGTTTTCAGAACTCCGAGGTAATGATTAATAGGGATAACTGGGGGCATTCGTATTGCGACGTTAGAGGTGAAATTCTTGGATCGTCGCAAGACGAACATCAGCGAA
Source organism: Pyrausta purpuralis (assembly GCA_963924145.1). Classification (NCBI taxonomy): domain Eukaryota; kingdom Metazoa; phylum Arthropoda; class Insecta; order Lepidoptera; family Crambidae; genus Pyrausta; species Pyrausta purpuralis. The sequence goes on along the minus strand of CAWUPE010001052.1, from coordinate 3,642 downwards.
AGCATTTGCCAAAGGTGTTTTCATCAATCAAGAACGAAAGTTAGAGGTTCGAAGGCGATTAGATACCGCCCTAGTTCTAACCGTAAATATGTCATCTAGCGATCCGCCGACGTTATTACAATGGCTCGGCGGGCAGCTTTCGGGAAACCAAAGATTTTGGACTCCGGGGGGAGTATGGTTGCAAAGCTGAAACTTAAAGGAATTGACGGAAGGGCACCACCAGGAGTGGAGCCTGCGGCTTAATTTGACTCAACACGGGAAATCTCACCAGGCCCGGACACCGGAAGGATTGACAGATTAACAGCTCTTTCTTGATTCGGTGGGTGGTGGTGCATGGCCGTTCTTAGTTGGTGGAGCGATTTGTCTGGTTAATTCCGGTAACGAACGAGACTCTAGCCTGCTAAATAGGCGTCGCCATTTAGGTGCGCGTGGCTCTGTCACGCAACTCACTGGCGACGTATTAAAATTCTTCTTAGAGGGACCGGCGGCTTCGAGCCGCACGAGATTGAGCAATAACAGGTCTGTGATGCCCTTAGATGTCCTGGGCCGCACGCGCGCTACACTGAAGGAATCAGCATGTTCTCCCAGGCCTAGAGGCCCGGGCAACCCGTTGAAACTCCTTCGTGCTGGGGATTGGGGTTTGCAATTATCCCCCATAAACGAGGAATTCCTAGTAAGCGCGAGTCATAAGCTCGCGTTGATTACGTCCCTGCCCTTTGTACACACCGCCCGTCGCTACTACCGATTGAATGATTTAGTGAGGTCTTCGGACCGACACGCGGTGGCTTCACGGCCGTCGGCGTTGTTGGGAAGTTGACCGAACTTGATCATTTAGAGGAAGTAAAAGTCGTAACAAGGTTTCCGTAGGGGAACCTGCGGAAGGATCATTAACGTGTTTACAACGTACACGTAACACGCGTACAGTTGTATACATAAAATGTTCATCCAGACACAAAAATATACACCCTCTCGATAGAGAGGGCGTCGTCGTACCGTCATATCGACTCGGATAGATCGAAATCCGCGATCTTAGTCGTAGACGGTATGTTCGAAAAAAAAAACAAAAAAACAATGCGGTTGGATTTGACGATTGTGTGCGCGCATGCGTGCGATCGTCTTTATTCAGTTACAAAAACAAATTT
>CAWUPE010001051.1:0-24471 GCA_963924145.1 Pyrausta purpuralis | reverse complement strand
CAGTGTCTAAAGTAGGTAAAAACGCAAAAAATACTGCAAACAGAATCCATATTGCGATGTTTTTGCATTGCAACAGGTCCGATCTACTCAAACGATGTGTCTACGCAACGGGCTCGACGCGACGGTCAATATAAATTCGGTTTATATCAAGACAAAATATTTCACGGTGACCGAAAAAGTGTAAAATTCGACTAACTTTGTATGGGATGTATCTTTTAAAATAACTAAGTAGAGTAACATCTTCAAAAGCGGAACTTGCGCAGAACTACTCCATTGAGCTAATAGGATCGAAAAATATGCTAAAAGATGATCGATTTGAACAGAAACGACAAACTAAAACATTTCAAACTGAGCTTTAAAACGACAAATATTCTGTTAAGTAAAAGTTGTGTATGCATGGCCCCTAAAATTTACAACAAACTACCCAACAACTTGAAGCTTTTGAATAAGGACCTTTTTAAAAATACATTAAAGGACCTTTTTAAATATAAAAATATTCAAAAATAATGTACAGGAATTTTTAGATGACAAATTTTGACATTTTTATATATAATTTAATGTGACATTGTTTCTTTTTTATCAATTAATGTTATATAATTATGACTTGATGGGATTGTGTCTGCATTTTGAATATTTGAATACAATTTTTTCGCTTTTAATGACATTTTTACACGCCGAATGTTGGCAGAACATGTTGATGCTAAAACTTTGTAGTCATCATTTATATACACACATTTTTAGTAAATAAATATCTTTATCTTTGTCTTTATCTTGTCTTCAGTAGGTGAAAACGCTAAAATTATTGCAAACAGAATCCATATTGCGATGTTTTTGAAGTGCAACAGGTCCGATCTACACAATCGAGGTGTCTACGAAACGGCCTCGACGCGACGGTCAATACAAATTCGGTTAATATGAAGACAAAATATTTCACGGTGACCGAAAACGTGTAAAAATCGATTAACTTTTAATGGGATGTATCTTATAAAATAACAAAGAAGAGTAACTTCTTTAAAAGCGGAACTTGCGCAGAACCACTTCGTTGAGCTAATATGATCGAAAAATATGCTAAAAGATGATCGATTTGAACAGAAACGAAAACTAAAACATTTCAAACTGAGCTTCAAAACGACAAATATTCAGTGTCTAAAGTAGGTGAAAACGCTAAAATTATTGCAAACAGAATCCATATTGTAATGTTTTTGAAGTGCAACGGGTCCGATCTACACAAACGAGGTGGCTACGCAACGGGCTCGACGCGACGGTCAATATAAAGTCGGTTAATATCAAGACAAAATATTTCACGGTGACCAAAAAAGTGTAATATTCGACTAAATTTGTATGGGATGTATCTTTAAAAATATCGCAAAAGAGTACTTACTAAAACAGCGAAGCGTGCGCAGAACCACTTCGGTGAGCTAATGTGATTGAAAAGTATGCTAAAAGATGATCGATTTAAACAGAAACGACAAACTAAAACATTTCAAACTGAGCTTCAAAACAACAAATATTCAGTGCCTAAAGTAGGTGAAAATGCTAAAATTATTGCAAACAGAATCCATATTGCGATGTTTTTGAAGTGCAACAGGTCCAATCTACACAATTGATGTGTCGATTAATATTAAGAAAACACGCTTAATATCAATACAATGCGAAAGTCCATTAATATCAATACAAAATATTTCACGGTGACCGAAATAGTGTAAAATTCGACTAACTTTGTATGGGATGTATCTTTTGAAATATCGCAAAGAGTACCTATTAAAACAGCGAAGCCTGCGCAGAACAACTTCGGTGAGCCAATACGATCGAAAAGTATGCTAAAAGATGATCGATTTGAACAGAAACGACAAACTAAAACATTTCAAACTGAGCTTTAAAACGACAAATATTCAGTGTCTAAAGTAGGTGAAAACGCTAGAATTAATGCAAACAGAAGCCATATTGCGATGTTTTTGAAGTTCACCAGGTCCGGTTTACAGAAGCGAGGTATCATCGCAACGGGCTCGACGTGACGGTCAATATAAATTCGGTTAATATCAGGACAAAATATTTCACGGTGACAGAAAAAATTAAAAATCGACAAACTTTGTATGGGATATATTTTTTAAAATATCTCAAAAGAGTACCTACTTCAACAGCGAAGCGTACGTAGAACCACGTTGGTGAGCTAATGTGATCGAAAAGTATGCTAAAAGATGATCGATTTGAACAGAAACGACAAACTAAAACATTTTAAACTGAGCTTTAAAACGACAAATATTCAGTGTCTAAAGTAGGTGAAAACGCAAAAGTTATTGCAAACAGAATTCATATTGCGATGTTTTTTGAAGTGCAACAGGTCCGATCTACACAACCAAGGTGTCTACGCAACGGGCTCGACGCGACGGTCAATATAAATTCGGTTTATATCAAGACAAAATATTTCACGGTGACCGAAAAAGTGTAAAATTCGACTAACTTTGTATGGGATGTATCTTTTAAAATAACTAAGTAGAGTAACATCTTCAAAAGCGGAACTTGCGCAGAACTACTCCATTGAGCTAATAGGATCGAAAAATATGCTTAAAGATGATCGATTTGAACAGAAACGACAAACTAAAACATTTCAAACTGAGCTTTAAAACGACAAATATTCTGTTAAGTAAAAGTTGTGTATGCATGGCCCCTAAAATTTACAACAAACTACCCAACAACTTGAAGCTTTTGAATAAGGACCTTTTTAAAAATACATTAAAGGACCTTTTTAAATATAAAAATTTTCAAAAATAATGTACAGGAATTTTTAGATGACAAATTTTGACATTTTTATATATAATTTAATGTGACATTGTTTCTTTTTTATCAATTAATGTTATATAATTATGACTTGATGGGATTGTGTCTGCATTTTGAATATTTGAATACAATTTTTTCGCTTTTAATGACATTTTTACACGCCGAATGTTGGCAGAACATGTTGATGCTAAAACTTTGTAGTCATCATTTATATACACACATTTTTAGTAAATAAATATCTTTATCTTTGTCTTTATCTTGTCTTCAGTAGGTGAAAACGCTAAAATTATTGCAAACAGAATCCATATTGCGATGTTTTTGAAGTGCAACAGGTCCGATCTACACAATCGAGGTGTCTACGAAACGGCCTCGACGCGACGGTCAATACAAATTCGGTTAATATGAAGACAAAATATTTCACGGTGACCGAAAACGTGTAAAAATCGATTAACTTTTAATGGGATGTATCTTATAAAATAACAAAGAAGAGTAACTTCTTTAAAAGCGGAACTTGCGCAGAACCACTTCGTTGAGCTAATATGATCGAAAAATATGCTAAAAGATGATCGATTTGAACAGAAACGAAAACTAAAACATTTTAAACTGAGCTTTAAAACGACAAATATTCAGTGTCTAAAGTAGGTGAAAACGCTAAAATTATTGCAAACAGAATCCATATTGCGATGTTTTTGAAGTGCAACAGGTCCGATCTACACAAAAGAGGTGTCTACGCAACGGCCTCGACGCGACGGTCAATATAAAGTTGGTAAATATCAAGACAAAATATTTCACGGTGACCGAAAAAGTGTAAAATTCGACTAACATTGTATGGCATGTATCTTTTAAAATAACGCAGGAAGTACCTATTAGAACAGTGGAGCGTACGCAAAAACACTCCGGAGAGCTAATATGATCGAAAAGTATGCTAAAAGATGATCGATTTGAACAGAAACGACAAACTTAAACATGTCAAACTAAGCTTTAAAACGACAAATATTCAGTGTCTAAAGTAGGTGAAAACGCTAAAATTATTGCAAACAGAATCCATATTGCGATGTTTTTGAAGTGCAACAGGTCCGATCTACACAAAAGAGGTGTCTACGCAACGGGCTCGACGCGACGGTCAATATAAAGTCGGTAAATATCAAGACAAAATATTGCACGGTGACTGAAAAAGTGTAAAATTCGACTAACATTGTATGGCATGTATCTTTTAAAATAACGCAGAGAGTACCTACTAGAACAGCAAAGCGTACGCAAAAACACTCAGGCGAGCTAATATGATCGAAAAGTATGCTAAAAGATGATCGATTTGAACAGAAACGACAAACTAAAACATTTCAAACTAAGCTTTAAAACGACAAATGTTCAGTGTTTAAAGTTGGTGAAAAGGCTAAAATTATTGCAAACAGAATCCATATTGCGATGTTTTTGAAGTGCAACAGGTCCGATATGCACAAAAGAGGTGTCTACGCAACCGCCTCGACGCGACGGTCAATATAAAGTCGGTAAATATCAAGACAAAATATTTCACGGTGACCGAAAAAGTGTAAAATTCGACTAACATTGTATGGCATGTATCTTTTAAAATAACGCAGGGAGTACCTATTAGAACAGTGGAGCGTACGCAAAAACACTCCGGAGAGCTAATATGATCGAAAAGTATGCTAAAAGATGATCGATTTGAACAGAAACGACAAACTAAAACATGTCAAACTAAGCTTTAAAACGACAAATATTCAGTGTCTAAAGTAGGTGAAAACGCTAAAATTATTGCAAACAGAATCCATATTGCGATGTTTTTGAAGTGCAACAGGTCCGATCTACACAAAAGAGGTGTCTACGCAACGGGCTCGACGCGACGGTCAATATAAAGTCGGTAAATATAGAGACAAAATATTGCACGGTGACCGAAAAAGTGTAAAATTCGACTAACATTGTATGGCATGTATCTTTTAAAATAACGCAGGGAGTACCTACTAGAACAGCAAAGCGTACGCAAAAACACTCAGGCGAGCTAATATGATCGAAAAGTATGCTAAAAGATGATCGATTTGAACAGAAACGACAAACTAAAACATTTCAAACTAAGCTTTAAAACGACAAATGTTCAGTGTCTAAAGTAGGTGAAAACGCTAAAATTATTGCAAACAGAATCCATATTGCGATGTTTTTGAAGTGCAACAGGTCCAATCTACACAATTGATGTGTCGATTAATATTAAGAAAAGACGCTTAATATCAATACAATGCGAAAGTCCATTAATATCAATACAAAATATTTCACGGTGACCGAAATAGTGTAAAATTCGTCTATCTTTGTATGGGATGTATCTTTTGAAATATCGCAAAGAGTACCTATTAAAACAGCGAAGCGTGCGCAGAACAACTTCGGTGAGCCAATACGATCGAAAAGTATGCTAAAAGATGATCGATTTGAACAGAAACGACAAACTAAAACATTTCAAACTGAGCTTTAAAACGACAAATATTCAGTGTCTAAAGTAGGTGAAAACGCTAGAATTAATGCAAACAGAAGCCATATTGCGATGTTTTTGAAGTTCACCAGGTCCGGTTTACAGAAGCGAGGTATCATCGCAACGGGCTCGACGTGACGGTCAATATAAAGTCGGTTAATATCAGGACAAAATATTTCACGGTGACAGAAAAAATGAAAAATCGACAAACTTTGTATGGGATATATTTTTAAAAATATCTCAAAAGAGTACCTACTTCAGAAACCTTCAAAGAGTACCTTCTCTTTACAATTAATGGAACCTGATATCTGTCGTTTAATCACACCCTTAACGTAATGTGAAATGGATGATGAAGAATAAATGGATTCACACAAACCCAACCTAGTGTCTTTAACCCGATACACACACACACACACACACACACACACACACACACACACACACATACACACACGCGCGCGCACACACACACACACACACACACACACACACACACTTTCCTTACACTAACAGATTGCTATGTCTACTTAAGTGTGTAATTAATTATATGCGATATGTGTCCTGGAGGTGGAGACCTGGTGTCTTGTAGCACAGATTGTTCAACAATCTATTTCAAGCGCCAGTCTTCACAAAAGGGAAATATATACTTACATTTTTATTGTTAATTGTTATTTTTTTTGCATTTTCTGTTTTTCTTTTGTGGAGGAAATAAAGAGATATATTACTTCAACAGCGAAGCGTACGTAGAACCACTTTGGTGAGCTAATGTGATCGAAAAGTATGCTAAAAGATGATCGATTTGAACAGAAACGACAAACTAAAACATTTTAAACTGAGCTTTAAAACGACAAATATTCAGTGTCTAAAGTAGGTGAAAACGCAAAAGTTATTGCAAACAGAATTCATATTGCGATGTTTTTTGAAGTGCAACAGGTCCGATCTACACAACAAAGTGTAAAATTCGACTAACATTGTATGGCATGTATCTTTTAAAATAACGCAGGGAGTACCTATTAGAACAGTGGAGCGTACGCAAAAACACTCCGGAGAGCTAATATGATCGAAAAGTATGCTAAAAGATGATCGATTTGAACAGAAACGACAAACTTAAACATGTCAAACTAAGCTTTAAAACGACAAATATTCAGTGTCTAAAGTAGGTGAAAACGCTAAAATTATTGCAAACAGAATCCATATTGCGATGTTTTTGAAGTCCAACAGGTCCGATCTACACAAAAGAGGTGTCTACGCTACGGGCTCGACGCGACGGTCAATATAAAGTCGGTAAATATCAAGACAAAATATTTCACGGTGACCGAAAATGTGTAAAAATCGATTAACTTTTAATGGGATGTATCTTATAAAATAACAAAGAAGAGTAACTTCTTTCAAAGCGGAACTTGCGCAGAACCACTTCGTTGAGCTAATATGATCGAAGAATATGCTAAAAGATGATCGATTTGAACAGAAACGAAAACTAAAACATTTTAAACTGAGCTTTAAAACGACAAATATTCAGTGTCTAAAGTAGGTGAAAACGCTAAAATTATTGCAAACAGAATCCATATTGCGATGTTTTTTAAGTGCAACAGGTCCGATCTACACAAAAGAGGTGTCTACGCAACGGCCTCGACGCGACGGTCAATATAAAGTCGGTAAATATCAAGACAAAATATTTCACGGTGACCGAAAAAGTGTAAAATTCGACTAACATTGTATGGCATGTATCTTTTAAAATAACGCAGGGAGTACCTATTAGAACAGTGGAGCGTACGCAAAAACACTCAGGCGAGCTAATATGATCGAAAAGTATGCTAAAAGATGATCGATTTGAACAGAAACGACAAACTAAAACATTTCAAACTAAGCTTTAAAACGACAAATGTTCAGTGTCTAAAGTAGGTGAAAACGCTAAAATTATTGCAAACAGAATCCATATTGCGATGTTTTTGAAGTGCAACAGGTCCAATCTACACAATTGATGTGTCGATTAATATTAAGAAAAGACGCTTAATATCAATACAATGCGAAAATCGATTAATATCAATACAAAATATTTCACGGTGACAGAAAAAGTGTTAAATTCGACTTACTTTGTATGGGATGTATCTTTTGAAATATCGCAAAGAGTACCTATTAAAACAGCGAAGCGTGCGCAGAACAACTTCGGTGAGCCAATACGATCGAAAAGTATGCTAAAAGATGATCGATTTGAACAGAAACGACAAACTTAAACATTTCAAACTGAGCTTTAAAACGACAAATATTCAGTATCTAAAGTAGGTGAAAACGCTAAAATTAATGCAAACAGAATCCATGTTGCGATGTTTTTGAAGTGCAACAGGTTCGATCTACACAATCGAGGTGTCTACGCAACGGCCTCGACGCGACGGTCAATACAAAGTCGGTTAATATGAAGACAAAATATTTCACGGTGACCGTAAAAGTGTTAAATTCGACTAACTTTGTATGGGATGTATCTTTTAAAATAACAAAGGAGAGTAACATCTTCAACAGCGGAACGTGCGCAAAACTACTGCATTGAGCTAATAGGATCGAAAAGTATGCTAAACGATGATCGATTTGAACAGAAACGACAAACTAAAACATTTCAAACTGAGCTTTAAAACGACAAATATTCAGTGTCTAAAGTAGGTAAAAACGCAAAAAATACTGCAAACAGAATCCATATTGCGATGTTTTTGCATTGCAACAGGTCCGATCTACTCAAACGATGATTCTACGCAACGATCTCGACGCGACGGTCAACATAAAGTCGGTTTATATCAAGACAAAATATTCCACGGTGACCGAATAAGTGTAAAATTCGACTAACTTTGTATGCGATGTATCTTTTTAAATAACGCAAGAGAGTACCTACTTCAACAGCGGTGCGTGCGCAAAAACACTCCGAAGAGTTAATTTGATCGAAAAGTATGCTAAAAGATTATTGATTTAAACAGAAACGACAAACTAATACATTTGAAACTGAGCTTCAAAACGACAAATATTCAGTGTCTAAAGTAGGTGAAAACGCTAAAATTATTGCAAACAGAATCCATATTGCGATGTTTTTGAAGTGCAACAGGTCCGATCTACACAAACGAGGTGGCTACGCAACGGGCTCGACGCGACGGTCAATATAAAGTCGGTTAATATGAAGACAAAATATTTCACGGTGACCGAAAAAGTGTTAAATTCGACTAACTTTGTATGGGATGTATCTTTTAAAATAACAAAGGAGAGTAACATCTTCAACAGCGGAACGTGCGCAAAACTACTGCATTGAGCAAATAGGATCGAAAAGTATGCTAAACGATGATCGATTTGAACAGAAACGACAAACTAAAACATTTCAAACTGAGCTTTAAAACGACAAATATTCAGTGTCTAAAGTAGGTAAAAACGCAAAAAATACTGCAAACAGAATCCATATTGCGATGTTTTTGCATTGCAACAGGTCCGATCTACTCAAACGATGAGTCTATGCAACGATCTCGACGCGACGGTCAATATAAAGTCGGTTTATATCAAGACAAAATATTCCACGGTGACCGAAAAAGTGTAAAATTCGACTAACTTTGTATGGGATGTATCTTTTAAAATAACAAAGGAGAGTAACATCTTCAACAGCGGAACGTGCGCAAAACTACTCCATTGAGCTAATAGGATCGAAAAGTATGCTAAACGATGATCGATTTGAACAGAAACGACAAATTAATACATTTCAAACTGAGCTTCAAAACGACAAATATTTAGTGTCTAAAGTAGGTGGAAACGCTAAAATTATTTCAAACAGAATCCATATTCAGATATTTTTGAAGTGCAAAAGGTCAGATGTACACAAACGAGTTGTCTACGCAACGGGCTCGACGCGACGGTCAATATAAAGTCGGTTAATATCAAGACAAAATATTGCACGGTGACCGAAAAAGTGTAAAATTCGACTAACATTGTATGGCATGTATCTTTTTAAATAACGCAGGGAGTACCTACTAGAACAGCAAAGCGTACGCAAAAACACTCAGGCTAGCTAATATGATCGAAAAATATGCTAAAAGATGATCGATTTGAACAGAAACGACAAACTAAAACATTTCAAACTAAGCTTTAAAACGACAAATGTTCAGTGTTTAAAGTTGGTGAAAAGGCTAAAATTATTGCAAACAGAATCCATATTGCGATGTTTTTGAAGTGCAACAGGTCCGATCTGCACAAAAGAGGTGTCTACGCAACCGCCTCGACGCGACGGTCAATATAAAGTCGGTAAATATCAAGACAAAATATTTCACGGTGACCGAAAAAGTGTAAAATTCGACTAACATTGTATGGCATGTATCTTTTAAAATAACGCAGGGAGTACCTATTAGAACAGTGGAGCGTACGCAAAAACACTCCGGAGAGCTAATATGATCGAAAAGTATGCTAAAAGATGATCGATTTGAACAGAAACGACAAACTAAAACATGTCAAACTAAGCTTTAAAACGACAAATATTCAGTGTCTAAAATAGGTGAAAACGCTAAAATTATTGCAAACAGAATCCATATTGCGATGTTTTTGAAGTGCAACAGGTCCGATCTACACAAAAGAGGTGTCTACGCAACGGGCTCGACGCGACGGTCAATATAAAGTCGGTAAATATCAAGACAAAATATTGCACGGTGACCGAAAAAGTGTAAAATTCGACTAACATTGTATGGCATGTATCTTTTAAAATAACGCAGGGAGTACCTACTAGAACAGCAAAGCGTACGCAAAAACACTCAGGCGAGCTAATATGATCGAAAAGTATGCTAAAAGATGATCGATTTGAACAGAAACGACAAACTAAAACATTTCAAACTAAGCTTTAAAACGACAAATGTTCAGTGTCTAAAGTAGGTGAAAACGCTAAAATTATTGCAAACAGAATCCATATTGCGATGTTTTTGAAGTGCAACAGGTCCAATCTACACAATTGATGTGTCGATTAATATTAAGAAAACACGCTTAATATCAATACAATGCGAAAGTCCATTAATATCAATACAAAATATTTCACGGTGACCGAAATAGTGTAAAATTCGACTATCTTTGTATGGGATGTATCTTTTGAAATATCGCAAAGAGTACCTATTAAAACAGCGAAGCGTGCGCAGAACAACTTCGGTGAGCCAATACGATCGAAAAGTATGCTAAAAGATGATCGATTTGAACAGAAACGACAAACTAAAACATTTCAAACTGAGCTTTAAAACGACAAATATTCAGTGTCTAAAGTAGGTGAAAACGCTAGAATTAATGCAAACAGAAGCCATATTGCGATGTTTTTGAAGTTCACCAGGTCCGGTTTACAGAAGCGAGGTATCATCGCAACGGGCTCGACGTGACGGTCAATATAAAGTCGGTTAATATCAGGACAAAATATTTCACGGTGACAGAAAAAATGAAAAATCGACAAACTTTGTATGGGATATATTTTTAAAAATATCTCAAAAGAGTACCTACTTCAGAAACCTTCAAAGAGTACCTTCTCTTTACAATTAATGGAACCTGATATCTGTCGTTTAATCACACCCTTAACGTAATGTGAAATGGATGATGAAGAATAAATGGATTCACACAAACCCAACCTAGTGTCTTTAACCCGATACACACACACACACACACACACACACACACACACACACACACATACACACACGCGCGCGCACACACACACACACACACACACACACACACTTTCCTTACACTAACAGATTGCTATGTCTACTTAAGTGTGTAATTAATTATATGCGATATGTGTCCTGGAGGTGGAGACCTGGTGTCTTGTAGCACAGATTGTTCAACAATCTATTTCAAGCGCCAGTCTTCACAAAAGGGAAATATATACTTACATTTTTATTGTTAATTGTTATTTTTTTTGCATTTTCTGTTTTTCTTTTGTGGAGGAAATAAAGAGATATATTACTTCAACAGCGAAGCGTCCGTAGAACCACTTTGGTGAGCTAATGTGATCGAAAAGTATGCTAAAAGATGATCGATTTGAACAGAAACGACAAACTTAAACATTTTAAACTGAGCTTTAAAACGACAAATATTCAGTGTCTAAAGTAGGTGAAAACGCAAAAGTTATTGCAAACAGAATTCATATTGCGATGTTTTTTGAAGTGCAACAGGTCCGATCTACACAACCAAGGTGTCTACGCAACGGGCTCGACGCGACGGTCAATATAAATTCGGTTTATATCAAGACAAAATATTTCACGGTGACCGAAAAAGTGTAAAATTCGACTAACTTTGTATGGGATGTATCTTTTAAAATAACTAAGTAGAGTAACATCTTCAAAAGCGGAACTTGCGCAGAACTACTCCATTGAGCTAATAGGATCGAAAAATATGCTAAAAGATGATCGATTTGAACAGAAACGACAAACTAAAACATTTCAAACTGAGCTTTAAAACGACAAATATTCTGTTAAGTAAAAGTTGTGTATGCATGGCCCCTAAAATTTACAACAAACTACCCAATAACTTGAAGCTTTTGAATAAGGACCTTTTTAAAAATACAGTAAAGGACCTTTTTAAATATAAAAATTTTCAAAAATAATGTACAGGAATTTTTAGATGACAAATTTTGACATTTTTATATATAATTTAATGTGACATTGTTTCTTTTTTATCAATTAATGTTATTTAATTATGACTTGATGGGATTGTGTCTGCATTTTGAATATTTGAATACAATTTTTTCGCTTTTAATGACATTTTTACACGCCGAATGTTGGCAGAACATGTTGATGCTAAAACTTTGTAGTCATCATTTATATACACACATTTTTAGTAAATAAATATCTTTATCTTTGTCTTAATCTTGTCTTCAGTAGGTGAAAACGCTAAAATTATTGCAAACAGAATCCATATTGCGATGTTTTTGAAGTGCAACAGGTCCGATCTACACAATCGAGGTGTCTACGAAACGGCCTCGACGCGACGGTCAATACAAATTCGGTTAATATGAAGACAAAATATTTCACGGTGACCGAAAATGTGTAAAAATCGATTAACTTTTAATGGGATGTATCTTATAAAATAACAAAGAAGAGTAACTTCTTTAAAAGCGGAACTTGCGCAGAACCACTTCGTTGAGCTAATATGATCGAAAAATATGCTAAAAGATGATCGATTTGAACAGAAACGAAAACTAAAACATTTTAAACTGAGCTTTAAAACGACAAATATTCAGTGTCTAAAGTAGGTGAAAACGCCAAAATTATTGCAAACAGAATCCATATTGCGATGTTTTTGAAGTGCAACAGGTCCGATCTACACAAAAGAGGTGTCTACGCAACGGCCTCGACGCGACGGTCAATATAAAGTCGGTAAATATCAAGACAAAATATTTCACGGTGACCGAAAAAGTGTAAAATTCGACTAACATTGTATGGCATGTATCTTTTAAAATAACGCAGAGTGTACCTATTAGAACAGTGGAGCGTACGCAAAAACACTCCGGAGAGCTAATATGATCGAAAAGTATGCTAAAAGATGATCGATTTGAACAGAAACGACAAACTTAAACATGTCAAACTAAGCTTTAAAACGACAAATATTCAGTGTCTAAAGTAGGTGAAAACGCTAAAATTATTGCAAACAGAATCCATATTGCGATGTTTTTGAAGTGCAACAGGTCCGATCTACACAAAAGAGGTGTCTACGCAACGGGCTCGACGCGACGGTCAATATAAAGTCGGTAAATATCAAGACAAAATATTTCACGGTGACCGAAAATGTGTAAAAATCGATTAACTTTTAATGGGATGTATCTTATAAAATAACAAAGAAGAGTAACTTCTTTCAAAGCGGAACTTGCGCAGAACCACTTCGTTGAGCTAATATGATCGAAGAATATGCTAAAAGATGATCGATTTGAACAGAAACGAAAACTAAAACATTTTAAACTGAGCTTTAAAACGACAAATATTCAGTGTCTAAAGTAGGTGAAAACGCTAAAATTATTGCAAACAGAATCCATATTGCGATGTTTTTGAAGTGCCACAGGTCCGATCTACACCAAAGAGGTGTCTACGCAACGGCCTCGACGCGACGGTCAATATAAAGTCGGTAAATATCAAGACAAAATATTTCACGGTGACCGAAAAAGTGTAAAATTCGACTAACATTGTATGGCATGTATCTTTTAAAATAACGCAGGGAGTACCTATTAGAACAGTGGAGCGTACGCAAAAACACTCCGGAGAGCTAATATGATCGAAAAGTATGCTAAAAGATGATCGATTTGAACACAAACGACAAACTAAAACATGTCAAACTAAGCTTTAAAACGACAAATATTCAGTGTCTAAAGTAGGTGAAAACGCTAAAATTATTGCAAACAGAATCCATATTGCGATGTTTTTGAAGTGCAACAGGTCCGATCTACACAAAAGAGGTGTCTACGCAACGGGCTCGACGCGACGGTCAATATAAAGTCGGTAAATATCAAGACAAAATATTGCACGGTGACCGAAAAAGTGTTAAATTCGACTAACATTGTATGGCATGTATCTTTTAAAATAACGCAGGGAGTACCTACTAGAACAGCAAAGCGTACGCAAAAACACTCAGGCGAGCTAATATGATCGAAAAGTATGCTAAAAGATGATCGATTTGAACAGAAACGACAAACTAAAACATTTCAAACTAAGCCTTAAAACGACAAATGTTCAGTGTCTAAAGTAGGTGAAAACGCTAAAATTATTGCAAACAGAATCCATATTGCGATGTTTTTGAAGTGCAACAGGTCCGATCTACACAAAAGAGGTGTCTACGCAACGGGCTCGACGCGACGGTCAATATAAAGTCGGTAAATATCAAGACAAAATATTGCACGGTGACCGAAAAAGTGTAAAATTCGACTAACATTGTATGGCATGTATCTTTTAAAATAACGCAGGGAGTACCTACTAGAACAGCAAAGCGTACGCAAAAACACTCAGGCGAGCTAATATGATCGAAAAATATGCTAAAAGATGATCGATTTGAACAGAAACGACAAACTAAAACATTTCAAACTAAGCTTTAAAACGACAAATGTTCAGTGTCTAAAGTAGGTGAAAACGCTAAAATTATTGCAAACAGAATCCATATTGCGATGTTTTTGAAGTGCAACAGGTCCAATCTACACAATTGATGTGTCGATTAATATTAAGTAAAGACGCTTAATATCAATACAATGCGAAAGTCGATTAATATCAAGACAAAATATTTCACGGTGACCGAAAAAGTGTAAAAATCGATTAACTTTTAATGGGATGTATCTTATAAAATAACAAAGAAGAGTAACTTCTTTCAAAGCGGAACTTGCGCAGAACCACTTCGTTGAGCTAATATGATCGAAGAATATGCTAAAAGATGATCGATTTGAACAGAAACGAAAACTAAAACATTTTAAACTGAGCTTCAAAACGACAAATATTCAGTGTCTAAAGTAGGTGAAAACGCTAAAATTATTGCAAACAGAATCCATGTTGCGATGTTTTTGAAGTGCCACAGGTCCGATCTACACCAAAGAGGTGTCTACGCAACGGCCTCGACGCGACGGTCAATATAAAGTCGGTAAATATCAAGACAAAATATTTCACGGTGACCGAAAAAGTGTAAAATTCGACTAACATTGTATGGCATGTATCTTTTAAAATAACGCAGGGAGTACCTATTAGAACAGTCGAGCGTACGCAAAAACACTCCGGAGAGCTAATATGATCGAAAAGTATGCTAAAAGATGATCGATTTGAACACAAACGACAAACTAAAACATGTCAAACTAAGCTTTAAAACGACAAATATTCAGTGTCTAAAGTAGGTGAAAACGCTAAAATTATTGCAAACAGAATCCATATTGCGATGTTTTTGAAGTGCAACAGGTCCGATCTACACAAAAGAGGTGTCTACGCAACGGGCTCGACGCGACGGTCAATATAAAGTCGGTAAATATCAAGACAAAATATTGCACGGTGACCGAAAAAGTGTAAAATTCGACTAACATTGTATGGCATGTATCTTTTAAAATAACGCAGGGAGTACCTACTAGAACAGCAAAGCGTACGCAAAAACACTCAGGCGAGCTAATATGATCGAAAAGTATGCTAAAAGATGATCGATTTGAACAGAAACGACAAACTAAAACATTTCAAACTAAGCTTTAAAACGACAAATGTTCAGTGTCTAAAGTAGGTGAAAACGCTAAAATTATTGCAAACAGAATCCATATTGCGATGTTTTTGAAGTGCAACAGGTCCGATCTACACAAAAAAGGTGTCTACGCAACGGGCACGACGCGACGGTCAATATAAAGTCGGTAAATATCAAGACAAAATATTGCACGGTGACCGAAAAAGTGTAAAATTCGACTAACATTGTATGGCATGTATCTTTTAAAATAACGCAGGGAGTACCTACTAGAACAGCAAAGCGTACGCAAAAACACTCAGGCGAGCTAATATGATCGAAAAATATGCTAAAAGATGATCGATTTGAACAGAAACGACAAACTAAAACATTTCAAACTAAGCTTTAAAACGACAAATGTTCAGTGTCTAAAGTAGGTGAAAACGCTAAAATTATTGCAAACAGAATCCATATTGCGATGTTTTTGAAGTGCAACAGGTCCAATCTACACAATTGATGTGTCGATTAATATTAAGAAAAGACGCTTAATATCAATACAATGCGAAAGTCGATTAATATCAAGACAAAATATTTCACGGTGACCGAAAAAGTGTAAAATTCGACTAACTTTGTATGGGATGTATCTTTTGAAATATCGCAAAGAGTACTTATTAAAACAGCGAAGCGTGCGCAGAACAACTTCGGTGAGCCAATACGATCGAAAAGTATGCTAAAAGATGATCGATTTGAACAGAAACGACAAACTAAAACATTTAAAACTGAGCTTTAAAACGACAAATATTCAGTGTCTAAAGTAGGTGAAAACGCTAAAATTAATGCAAACAGAATCCATGTTGCGATGTTTTTGAAGTGCAACAGGTTCGATCTACACAATCGAGGTGTCTACGCACCGGCCTCGACGCGACGGTCAATACAAAGTCGGTTAATATGAAGACAAAATATTTCACGGTGACCGAAAAAGTGTTAAATTCGACTAACTTTGTATGGGATGTATCTTTTAAAATAACAAAGGAGAGTAACATCTTCAACAGCGGAACGTGCGCAAAACTACTGCATTGAGCTAATAGGATCGAAAAGTATGCTAAACGATGATCGATTTGAACAGAAACGACAAACTAAAACATTTCAAACTGAGCTTTAAAACGACAAATATTCAGTGTCTAAAGTACGTAAAAACGCAAAAAATACTGCAAACAGAATCCATATTGCGATGTTTTTGCATTGCAACAGGTCCGATCTACTCAAACGATGATTCTACGCAACGATCTCGACGCGACGGTCAATATAAAGTCGGTTTATATCAAGACAAAATATTCCACGGTGACCGAATAAGTGTAAAATTCGACTAACTTTGTATGCGATGTATCTTTTAAAATAACGCAAGAGAGTACCTACTTCAACAGCGGTGCGTGCGCAAAAACACTCCGAAGAGTTAATTTGATCGAAAAGTATGCTAAAAGATTATTGATTTAAACAGAAACGACAAACTAATACATTTTAAACTGAGCTTCAAAACGACAAATATTCAGTGTCTAAAGTAGGTGAAAACGCTAAAATTATTGCAAACAGAATCCATATTGCAATGTTTTTTTAAGTGCATCAGGTCCGATCTACACAAACGAGGTAGCTTCGCAACGGGCTCGACGCGACGGTCAATATAAAGTCGATTAATATCAAGACAAAATATTTCACGGTGACCGAAAAAGTGTAAAATACGACTAACTTTGTATGGGATGTATCTTTTAAAATAATTAAGGAGAGTAACATCTTCAACAGTGGAACGTGCGCAAAACTACTCCATTGAGCTAATAGGATCGAAAAGTATGCTAAACGATGATGGATTTAAACAGAAACGACAAACTAAAACATTTCAAACTGAGCTTTAAAACGACAAATATTCAGTGTCTAAAGTAGGTGAAAACCCTAAAACTATTGCAAACAGAAGCCATATTGCGATGTTTTTGAAGTTAACCAGGTCCGGTTTACAGAAACGAGGTATCATCGCAACGGGCTCGACGCGACGGTCAATATAAAGTCGATTAATATCAAGACAAAATATTTCACGGTGACCAAAAAAGTGTAATATTCGACTAATTTTGTATGGGATGTATCTTTAAAAATATCGCAAAAGAGTACTTACTAAAACAGCGAAGCGTGTGCAGAACCACTTTTATGAGCTAATGTGATTGAAAAAAATGCTAAAAGATGATCGATTTGAACAGAAACGACAAACTAAAACATTTCAAACTGAGCTTCAAAACAACAAATATTCAGTGCCTAAAGTAGGTGAAAATGCTAAAATTATTGCAAACAGAATCCATATTGCGATGTTTTTTAAAGTGCAACAGGTCCGATCTACACAAACGAGTTGTCTACGCAACGGGCTCGACGCGACGGTCAACATAAAGTCGGTTAATATCAAGACAAAATATTTCACTGTGACCGAAAAAGTGTTAAGTTCGACTAACTTTGTATGGGATTTATCTTTTAAAATAACAAAGGAGAGTAACATTTTCAACAGCGGAACGTGCGCAAAACTACTGCATTGAGCTAATAGGATCGCAAAGTATGCTAAACGATGATGGATGATGAGAAACGACAAACTTAAACATTTCAAACTGAGCTTTAAAACGACAAATATTCAGTGTCTAAAGTAGGTGAAAACGCTAAAACTATTGCAAACAGAAGCCATACTGCGATGTTTTTGAAGTTAACCAGGTCCGGTTTACAGAAACGAAGTATCATCGCAACGGGCTCGACGTGACGGTCAATATAAAGTCGGTTAATATCAGGACAAAATATTTCACAATGACAGAAAAAATGAAAAATCGACAAACTTTGTATAGGATATATTTTTTAAAATATCGCAAAATAGTACCTATTTCAACAGCGAAGCGTACGCAGAACCTCTTCGGTGAGCTAATGTGATCGAAAAGTATGCTAAAAGATGATCGATTTGTACAGAAACGACAAATTAATACATTTCAAACTGAGCTTCAAAACGACAAATATTTAGTGTCTAAAGTAGGTGGAAACGCTAAAATTATTTCAAATAGAATCCATATTGAGATATTTTTGAAGTGCAAAAGGTCCGATGTACACAAACGAGTTGTCTACGCAACGGGCTCGACGCGACGGTCAATATAAAGTCGGTTAATATCAAGACAAAATATTGCACGGTGACCGAAAAAGTGTAAAATTCGACTAACTTTGTATGGCATGTATCTTTTAAAATAACGCAAGAGAGTACCTACTTCAACAGCGGTGCGTGCGCACAAACACTCCGGTGAGTTAATTTGTTCGAAAATTATGCTAAAAGATGATCGATTTGAACAGAAACCACAAACTAATACATTTCAAACTGAGCTTCAAAACGACAAATATTCAGTGTCTAAAGTAGGTGAAAACGCTAAAATTATTGCAAACAGAATCCATATTGCGATGTTTTTGAAGTGCAACAGGTCCGTTCTACACAAACGAGGTGGCTACGCAACGGGCTCGACGCGACGGTCAATATAAAGTCGATTAATATCAAGACAAAATATTTCACGGTGACCGAAAAAGTGTAAAATACGACTAACTTTGTATGGGATGTATCTTTTAAAATAATTAAGGAGAGTAACATCTTCAACAGCGGAACGTGCGCAAAACTACTCCATTGAGCTAATAGGATCGAAAAGTATGCTAAACGATGATGGATTTAAACAGAAACGACAAACTAAAACATTTCAAACTGAGTTTTAAACCGACAAATAATCAGTGTCTAAAGTAGGTGAAAACGCTAAAACTATTGCAAACAGAAGCCATATTGCGATGTTTTTGAAGTTAACCAGGTCCGGTTTACAGAAACGAGGTATCATCGCAACGGGCTCGACGCGACGGTCAATATAAAGTCGATTAATATCAAGAAAAAATATTTCACGGTGACCAAAAAAGTGTAATATTCGACTAAATTTGTATGGGATGTATCTTTTAAAATATCGCAAAAGAGTACTTACTAAAACAGCGAAGCGTGTGCAGAACCACTTTGGTGAGCTAATGTGATTGAAAAGTATGCTAAAAGATGATCGATTTGAACAGAAACGACAAACTAAACCATTTCAAACTGAGCTTCAAAACAACAAATATTCAGTGCCTAAAGTAGGTGAAAATGCTAAAATTATTGCAAACAGAATCCATATTGCGATGTTTTTAAAGTGCAACAGGTCCGATCTACACAAACGAGGTGGCTACGCAACGGGTTCGACGCGACGGTCAATATAAAGTCGGTTAATATCAAGACAAAATATTTCACGGTGACCGAAAAAGTGTTAAATTCGACTAACTTTGTATGGGATTTATCTTTTAAAATAACAAAGGAGAGTAACATTTTCAACAGCGGAACGTGCGCAAAACTACTGCATTGAGCAAATAGGATCGAAAAGTATGCTAAACGATGATCGATTTGAACAGAAACGACAAACTAAAACATTTCAAACTGAGCTTTAAAACGATAAATATTCAGTGTCTAAAGTAGGTAAAAACGCAAAAAATACTGCAAACAGAATCCATATTGCGATGTTTTTGCATTGCAACAGGTCCGATCTACTCAAACGATGTGTCTACGCAACGATCTCGACGCGACGGTCAATATAAAGTCGGTTTATATCAAGACAAAATATTCCACGGTGACCGAAAAAGTGAAAAATTCGACTAACTTTGTATGCGATGTATCTTTTAAAATAACGCAAGAGAGTACCTACTTCAACAGCGGTGCGTGCGCAAAAACACTCCGGTGAGTTAATTTGATCGAAAAGTATGCTAAAAGATTATTGATTTAAACATAAACGACAAACTAATACATTATAAACTGAGCTTCAAAACGACAAATATTCAGTGTCTAAAGTAGGTGAAAACGCTAAAATTATTGCAAACAGAATCCATATTGCGATGTTTTTGAAGTGCAACAGGTCCGATCTACACAAACGAGGTGGCTACGCAACGGGCTCGACGCGACGGTCAATAAAAATATTTCACGGTGACCGAAAAAGTGTAAAATTCGACTAACTTTGTATGGGATGTATCTTTTAAAATAATTAAGGAGAGTAACATCTTCAACAGCGGAACGTGCGCAAAACTACTCCATTGAGCTAATAGGATCGAAAAGTATGCTAAACGATGATGGATTTAAACAGAAACGACAAACTAAAACATTTCAAACTGAGCTTTAAAACGACAAATATTCAGTGTCTAAAGTAGGTGAAAACGCTAAAACTATTGCAAACAGAATCCATATTGCGATGTTTTTGAAGTGCAACAGGTCCGATCTACACAAACGAGGTGGCTACGCAACGGGCTCGACGCGACGGTCAATAAAAATATTTCACGGTGACCGAAAAAGTGTAAAATTCGACTAACTTTGTATGGGATGTATCTTTTAAAATAATTAAGGAGAGTAACATCTTCAACAGCGGAACGTGCGCAAAACTACTCCATTGAGCTAATAGGATCGAAAAGTATGCTAAACGATGATGGATTTAAACAGAAACGACAAACTAAAACATTTCAAACTGAGCTTTAAAACGACAAATATTCAGTGTCTAAAGTAGGTGAAAACGCTAAAACTATTGCAAACAGAAGCCATATTGCGATGTTTTTGAAGTTAACCAGATCCGGTTTACAGAAACGAGGTATCATCGCAACGGGCTCGACGTGACGGTCAATATAAAGTCGGTTAATATCAGGACAATATATTTCACAATAAAAGAAAAAATGAAAAATCGACAAACTTTCTATGGGATATATTTTTTAAAATATCGCAAAAGAATACCTACTTCAACAGCGAAGCGTACGCAGAACCTCTTCGGTGAGCTAATGTGATCGAAAAGTATGCTAAAAGATGATCGATTTGAACAGAAACGACAAATTAATACATTTCAAACTGAGCTTCAAAACGACAAATATTTAGTGTCTAAAGTAGGTGGAAACGCTAAAATTATTTTAAACAGAATCCATATTGAGATATTTTTGAAGTGTAAAAGGTCCGATGTACACAAACGAGTTGTCTACGCAACGGGCTCGACGCGACGGTCAATATAAAGTCGGTTAATATCAAGACAAAATATTGCACGGTGACCGAAAAAGTGTAAAATTCGACTAACTTTGAATTGCATGTATCTTTTAAAATAACGCAAGAGAGTACCTACTTCAACAGCGGTGCGTGCGCACAAACACTCCGGTGAGTTAATTTGATCGAAAAGTATGCTAAAAGATGATCGATTTGAACAGAAACCACAAACTAATATATTTCAAACTGAGCTTCAAAACGACAAATATTCAGTGTCTAAAGTAGGTGAAAACGCTAAAATTATTGCAAACAGAATCCATATTGCGATGTTTTTGAAGTGCAACAGGTCCGTTCTACACAAACGAGGTGGCTACGCAACGGGCTCGACGCGACGGTCAATATAAAGTCGATTAATATCCAGACAAAATATTTCACGGTGACCGAAAAAGTGTAAAATTCGACTTACTTTGTATGGGATGTATCTTTTAAAATAACTAAGAAGAGTAACATCTTTTACAGCGGAACGTGCGCAAAACTACTCCATTGAGCTAAAAGGATCGAAAGGTATGCTAAGCGATGAACGATTTAAACAGAAACGACAAACTAAAACATTTCAAACTAAGCTTTAAAACGACAAATGTTCAGTGTCTAAAGTAGGTGAAAACGCTAAAATTATTGCAAACAGAATCCATATTGCGATGTTTTTGAAGTGCAACAGGTCCAATCTACACAATTTATGTGTCGATTAATATTAAGAAAAGACGCTTAATATCAATACAATGCGAAAGTCCATTAATATCAATAAAAAATATTTCACGGTGACCGAAATAGTGTAAAATTCGACTAACTTTGTATGGGATGTATCTTTTGAAATATCGCAAAGAGTACCTATTAAAACAGCGAAGCGTGCGCAGAACAACTTCGGTGAGCCAATACGATCGAAAAGTATGCTAAAAGATGATCGATTTGAACAGAAACGACAAACTAAAACATTTCAAACTGAGCTTTTAAACGACAAATATTCAGTGTCTAAAGTAGGTGAAAACGCTAGAATTAATGCAAACAGAATCCATATTGCGATGTTTTTGAAGTTTACTAGGTCCGGTTTACAGAAGCGAGGTATCATCGCAACGGGCTCGACGTGACGGTCAATATAAAGTCGGTTAATATCAGGACAAAATATTTCACGGTGACAGAAAAAATGAAAAATCGACAAACTTTGTATGGGATATATTTTTTAAAAAATCGCAAAAGAGTACCTACTTCAACAGCGTAGCGTACGTAGAACCACTTTGGTGAGCTAATGTGATCGAAAAGTATGCTAAAAGATGATCGATTTGAACAGAAACGACAAACTAAAACATTTTAAACTGAGCTTTAAAACGACAAATATTCAGTGTCTAAAGTAGGTGAAAACGCAAAAATTATTGCAAACAGAATTCATATTGCGATATTTTTTGAAGTGCAACAGATCCGGTCTACACAACCAAGGTGTTTACGCAACGGGCTCGACGCGACGGTCAATATAAATTCGGTTTATATCAAGACAAAATATTTCACGGTGACCGAAAAAGTGTAAAATTCGACTAACTTTGTATGGGATGTATCTTTTAAAATAACTAAGTAGAGTAACATCTTCAAAAGCGGAACTTGCGCAGAACTACTCCATTGAGCTAATAGGATCGAAAAATATGCTAAAAGATGATCGATTTGAACAGAAACGACAAACTAAAACATTTCAAACTGAGCTTCAAAACAACAAATATTCAGTGCTCAAAGTAGGTGAAAACGCTAAAATTATTGCAAACAGAATCCATATTGCGATGTTTTTGAAGTGCAACAGGTCCGATCTACACAAAAGAGGTGTCTACGCAACGGCCTCGACGCGACGGTCAATATAAAGTCGGTAAATATCAAGACAAAATATTTCACGGTGACCGAAAAAGTGTAAAATTCGACTAACATTGTATGGCATGTATCTTTTTAAATAACGCAGGGAGTACCTATTACAACAGTGGAGCGTACGCAAAAACACTCCGGAGAGCTAATATGATCGAAAAGTATGCTAAAAGATGATCGATTTGAACAGAAACGACAAACTAAAACATGTCAAACTTAGCTTTATCTTTCTTATCTTTTTATCTTTATCTTGTCTAAAGTAGGTGAAAACGCTAAAATTATTGCAAACAGAATCCATATTGCGATGTTTTTGAAGTGCAACAGGTCCGATCTACACAATCGAGGTGTCTACGAAACGGCCTCGACGCGACGGTCAATACAAATTCGGTTAATATGAAGACAAAATATTTCACGGTGACCGAAAATGTGTAAAAATCGATTAACTTTTAATGGGATGTATCTTATAAAATAACAAAGAAGAGTAACTTCTTTAAAAGCGGAACTTGCGCAAAACCACTTCGTTGAGCTAATATGATCGAAAAATATGCTAAAAGATGATCGATTTGAACAGAAACGAAAACTAAAACATTTTAAACTGAGCTTTAAAACGACAAATATTCAGTGTCTAAAGTAGGTGAAAACGCTAAAATTATTGCAAACAGAATCCATATTGCGATGTTTTTGAAGTGCAACAGGTCCGATCTACACAAAATAGGTGTCTACGCAACGGCCTCGACGCGACGGTCAATATAAAGTCGGTAAATATCAAGACAAAATATTTCACGGTGACCGAAAAAGTGTAAAATTCGACTAACATTGTATGGCATGTATCTTTTTAAATAACGCAGGGAGTACCTATTAGAACAGTGGAGCGTACGCAAAAACACTCCGGAGAGCTAATATGATCGAAAAGTATGCTAAAAGATGATCGATTTGAACAGAAACGACAAACTAAAACATGTCAAACTTAGCTTTAAAACGACAAATATTCAGTGTCTAAAGTAGGTGAAAACGCTAAAATTATTGCAAACAGAATCCATATTGCGATGTTTTTGAAGTGCAACAGGTCCGATCTACACAAAAGAGGTGTCTACGCAAC
>CAWUPE010001050.1:0-43392 GCA_963924145.1 Pyrausta purpuralis | reverse complement strand
CGCCTGAATGTTGGGCAGCACACCACCCTGGGCGATGGTCACGCCGGAGAGGAGCTTGTTCAACTCCTCGTCGTTGCGTATCGCCAGCTGGAGATGTCTGGGGATGATTCTGGTCTTCTTGTTGTCACGGGCAGCGTTGCCGGCCAATTCGAGGACCTCAGCGGCCAAGTACTCCATCACGGCGGCGAGGTAGACAGGCGCACCGGCACCGACGCGCTCGGCGTAGTTTCCCTTACGCAGAAGTCTGTGGATACGACCGACCGGGAACTGTAGACCGGCACGGTTGGACCGAGACTTTGCCTTCCCCTTTACTTTGCCACCTTGCCGCGTCCGGACATGTTTGGAGTGTTGATTTACGAAACGTGAATAACGAATAAGTAATAGGTGCGGCGAGCGAGAGCGCAGCAGAGACTGTTTCTAAAATCATCGAAATAATAATATATATACTCGCGCACGCCGGCCGAATAGTGGGGGTGAGCGTTTAAACGTAAGAGAGAGTGAGACAGACATATACTTAGCGCTCGCTCTCTAATAGAACCCACCCCGACCGACCCAGACAGAATGTGTGTACGTATTCAGAGCAAGGCATGTCCAGGTCCAATGTTTATTTTATAAAGAGTGCGAAGGGCAGATAATTACCACTGTCCCATTCTTTTTTTTTTTTCAACTAAATGACTAATGAAAACTAAATAATAACAATAATAACAACAACAGAGACAGACGAAACTTTTCATAGTTGGCTGCATTTTGTTATATATCGTGAATATTATCATTGCACTAGTCTATGACGGAAATATAATTGCAAAAGTCAAGACAACAAGAGGAAAGTTTCGTCGTCGCGCGGAAAACAGACGCGGGCAGTCGGGCGGTCCGGCTGCGATTTTTGTATTATACCTAGTTACACAACACAATACAATGTGTGCGCGTGTGGGGCGAAACAAACGGCTAATGTAATTTGTGTTTTAAGTGCCCAATAATATAATAATTATTTTTTGTATAAATAAAATATCGTTTGCGCGGAAAGGCCGCCGTGTGTGTGTGTGTGTGACCGACTATGGCGGTAAAATGAGACATCTAACGTAACGTAATGAATGTGTTTGTTTACGGTGATGATAGTGATATGATAAATTTTGTTTATTTAGTTAACGTTCAATCGTGGGTGTTGCGTTTCAGGTGTGCTAAATGTATGCGTGCGTCTAAGTAAAAAAAAAAAAAAACAACGAACAACGGCGCGGAGGTGCCTGCCGCTGAATGCAGCAATGTGAATGAAATTGAAATGGACGATCGACTGTGACTGTGAGTGAAGTGATGATGATGACCACCTACGGGTACGTAAACAACGCATAATTATTATAATTATATCTTATTGCGATACAGACACATATTTAGTTGTGTGCAAACGGTGTTAAATTTGTGAGTGATTATGTATAAGTATGTATGTAGTTAGTTAGTTACTCGCGTGAGTAGTGCGTACGCTTAGGTGGGTAATGCAGTACCTAAGTAAAGTACCTAGGGATTGTGTATACGTGTGTGTGTGTTTGTGTTGTGTTATAAATCATAAATATTATGTATAGTGTACTTAACGTGTTTGTTTTATATCGATTTCAGGGTAAATACTGCGTAGAGAGAGAGAGACTCGTCATTCGAACAGAAACCATGTGAATACACATGTTTGAACGTTTTGTTAGCCCTGAAAAGGGCTTTTTGTTGAACATTCGACGTTCGCTGCAACCGCAGCCTCTGACTCGGGGCCGTTATGATGGTGGCGGCGCGCCGGCGCGGGCGTTTCGGTGAGTGACGACGCTTGCTTGCTTGCTTCCTTTCTTTCACTTTTTAGCCAAGCAATGTAGTCGGTTGTTGAATAACTTATAGACAACAACAACAACAACGTCGCCTTCACACACCGCACCGGGCGCACCACATACCACATAAGACGACACCGGCGGGCGACACGAGTTGCTTGCTGCATTGGCGGCGGTGTGATGGCGGCGTATACTTGTCGTTTACTTCTTGCCGGCGGACGCCTTCTTAGCCGCGGGCTTGGACTTGGGGGTGGCGGCGGCCTTCTTCGGTTTGGGCGCTTTCGGCTTCTTCGTCGGAGGCTTCGCTGTCTTCTTCGCCTTGGGTGCGGCGGCGGCTTTACCCTTGGCGGCGGCCGCGGGTTTCTTGGCGGCGGGCTTCTTCTTAGCGGCGGCGGCCTTCTTGTCCTTGGTGGCGGGCTTCGCCTTCGACGGCGACGAAGCGGCGCTCGAGGCTGCAGCTTTCTTCGCTTTGCCCGCGGCGGCGGAGGCGGTCGCTTTCTTGGACTTGGCGGACGCGGCGGAGGCTCCCTTGGCGGTAGCTTTGCTCGCGGCGGGTTTCTTGGAGGCGGCCGATTTGGATTCCAACTTGAACGATCCCGAAGCGCCCTTTCCCTTGGTCTGAATGAGGGCACCGGACTCTACGGCGCTCTTGAGATACTTCCTGATGAACGGCGCCAATTTCTCGGCGTCGACCTTATACTGAGCGGCTATGTATTTCTTGATCGCTTGCAGGGAGGAACCGCTTCGCTCCTTCAACTCCTTGATGGCGTTGTTGACCATCTCGGATGTCTTAGGGTGCGTCGGCTTCGCCTTCGGTTTCTTGGCGCCGGCGGCGGACGCCTTCGGCTTCTTCGCGGGCGTAGCCGGCGCGGGTGTCTCGGATGCTACTGCTGTGTCTGCCATTTTTCTCTTCCTCGTGATACTAGTATATATACACGTAGTGACGAACGAACTAACTATCTTTATTCTTGCTTTTCAGACGTGTGCTGCTACTGCGCGCGCGCGGAACGAGTGAAAAGGATAGATAGAGCTGTGCGACGCGGGACGGCGCGTGAAATCGAACGCGCTTTGGCAATACCGTAAGGAGAGCCGCTCTGCCGCTAGACGTTTTCTCGTACACAAGCTTGAAACTTTTCACTAGCATGTGTCTTAAAAAAATACGTTCCCTAACATTATTTACATGTTATTCATTATTAGCACTTGTGCCTTGAATCTCTTAAAGTCCACCGACGATACTGTACAGTTATTATTACAATATAAACGACGGTTTGAACGCTACGCTAGTTTATTTTCAACATTGTGCACCGCATTGACCGAGGGTCGTGTTTAAATGTTATTTTTCTCCCGTAATTCGTATATGATGTACGTTAATTCTTCGAAAATTTAAAATCGAACATCCCAACCTTTATACGTGTAAAAAAATATATCATATTTGTTACGCTTCGGGCCGTATTTATCGTACTCGAGAGGAGGGTCGTAAAACATGAACGCTCTCCACTCGGTCTCTGTGAAGGCGTTCCTGTGCTCGTGTACGTTACATGTTACGCTTATAAATAAATTGTATTATCCATATTTCAATCATGTTAAATGATTCATTCAAACTCATATTGATAACAACATTATAACTGTACGTACATAGTCCGCGCGCGATCTAATAACTAACACGCTCTCCATAATAACGGGCGGTATCGGGTCCTATATGAGTATAAAATGCAGATTCTTCTACTATTGCTGCTGCCGATCAACCAACGAACGCGTTCCTTGTGTCGACTAGTCGAATAATAAAATTATTTGTAATTTCAAAACTGCACAAAATGTAATACCTATGTTATATGTATATATATATTTTTTTATTTCAGTTCATTCGTTGCTCAACCCGCTGCGACGCTGCCGTAAGAGGAGGAGGCGATAACCGGCCCGAGAATATGTGTATAAATTATAAATAATTATATTTAATTGTTTTGTGTATTGTTATACTCACAAATTAAACTCTTTCATCATAAAAAAAATGTTTGAAATCATCTCCCTTCTTAAGTGTTGTTCGAACAACACTTACATATCCTACCTACCTATCCATCTCACTCACTCCCTCCCTCCCTTCCCATGTTTATTTCATTTTATATTTTTATACCATGTATAAAAATGGAGTGACGATGTATTCAACAGTCTGATAATACAGTACATACCTACGTGATATTATAATATGTAGGTAGGTAAACTAATGTGAGAGTTCGAGTAGCATGCGTTCTCGTCCAGTCTCGTCTCGTCAATGAGGAAATAATCTCGAGTGTGACGTATGTATGTCAAGTAATTTATAGGTAGGTACATGAGAGTGCTGCAACTTCGTCTTCGAAAGAAACAGTCATTTTTAAACAACGAAACTTGTGCGGCCCTGAAAAGGGCCTTTTTATTATAAATCGGCGAGCGGCGGCGGCGATGATGCACCACACGACACACACACCGACCGGGGTAGGTATGGTTATTTAACCTCCGAAACCGTACAGGGTACGCCCCTGGCGTTTCAGAGCGTAGACCACGTCCATGGCGGTGACGGTCTTCCTCTTGGCGTGCTCGGTGTAGGTGACGGCGTCACGGATCACGTTCTCTAGGAACACCTTGAGCACACCGCGGGTCTCTTCGTAGATCAAACCGGAGATACGTTTCACGCCACCTCTGCGAGCGAGACGACGGATCGCGGGCTTCGTGATACCTTGGATGTTATCACGGAGCACCTTCCTGTGACGTTTGGCGCCTCCTTTCCCCAGACCCTTTCCTCCTTTACCGCGACCGGTCATCTTGAAATGTTACAAGATTGTTTGTTGTACGAACGAAATTCAACACTACGTTAGGCGGGCAGCGCGTAACTAACTCGCTACACACGACGGTGCTCCGATATTTATACGATTCCATTGAGACAGCGGGTAGGCTACAGGCGTAGTGGGGTGGGGGCCGTACACTCGATCACACGTAGCGTTGCGCGCGACGGTGCGATAGAGACGGACGATTGTTTACAAATCGATCGATTTTTCATAAATAGGTACATAACAATATTAACAAAAAAAAGAATAATAATAATAATAATAATAATAATAATAATCAAATTAATCAACATCAACATAACAATATTATTAATATCATATCGAATACATCGGTTCGGCATCTCGTCCGCTGTTTATTTTTCTCTCACCTTACACGCATATAATTATAATATGTACCTATTTATTTTTATTTTTATGGTTATAGTACATTTACGTAACGTACCTTACCTTACGTGTACTATTATAATATGTATGTACTCACTACACACAGACTGGGCAATGTAAATCACCTCTATCATGCAACGGTGTCGATGTACTAGTAAATTATATTCATCAGATTATGAGTACATACCTAAAAGAAATAACAACAACACACCGAGATCGGCGTCAGATAATAATAAAAAACGACATAATTAATACATATAATATACTACTACTACTACTAGTATGTGGTTCGGTAGGTATGTGAGTATTGTTATTGTATTGTATTTATAATATAGTCACACATTATAAGTTATTTCTTATGATTATAATTATTTAAGATAACAATATTGTGTCTCGTCTCTTAAGAAACTTTTAGCGTTTCATAAAACACATTCATGAATAATGTGCGGCCCTGAAAAGGGCCTTTTGTAAATAATTGTATTGAACAACGTTTGCCACGCGGACGCCGTTCGCGCCGCCGGCAAGCGACCGCTCGCTGCTTAAGCGCGCTCTCCTCGGATCCTGCGCGCCAATTGGATGTCCTTTGGCATGATGGTGACGCGTTTCGCGTGGATGGCGCACAGATTGGTGTCTTCGAAGAGACCGACTAGGTAAGCCTCGCTCGCCTCCTGGAGGGCCATCACGGCGGAGCTCTGGAAACGCAGGTCGGTCTTGAAGTCCTGTGCGATCTCACGTACGAGACGCTGGAACGGCAGCTTGCGGATCAACAGCTCTGTACTCTTCTGGTAACGACGGATCTCACGAAGGGCTACGGTGCCGGGCCTGTAGCGATGGGGCTTCTTGACACCGCCGGTGGCGGGCGCGCTCTTGCGAGCCGCCTTGGTGGCGAGCTGCTTCCTCGGGGCTTTGCCACCGGTGGATTTACGAGCGGTCTGCTTGGTACGTGCCATTGTTAATTAAAGTGAGTTTACTACACACACACGGGAGTTGGGTGCAATGCGACTCGGGCGGTTCCGTGTCGTACGACGTACTGACGTATAATAAAATCACATACAGACAAAAGTCTATATTTATACACGGACGAGGCGTCGCTCTCGCTCGCTCACCGTATACCGTCCCTTTCTAGCGCACACGCGCCATTCCTTTCCTACCGGTGCAGTGTGCTGTGCTGTGGTGTTGTAGTATACTCGGTAAATCGTCATTGTTACTATTTCCTCTGTGTACTTTTTTTTTTTTTTTTAATTAGATACTATATTAAAATAATAATAATAATAATAAGGAAATCAATCTTAATGCACGCACATATTACATTCGATGCATGAACGTAAACATAGGTACATTTTATGCCGTCGCGGTTTCGTTATCGTTTGCATTGTACATACCAAAAAAAAAAAAAAAAACCATTCCATTATTTATTTATTCATCATCACAAACTGTGACTAATATATTTTGTATCTTATTGAACACCTACCTACAGTAGGTGTTGCAGTGCGCCCTGTGTTGTCTCTAATTAACTGTCTCTCACACTGTCAATTGCAAGGATCCATCAAAACAGACAATATTATAATTTAATCATACGTACACATAATGTATGTTATATCTACTCGGTACATAAATTGGCACTTTTGACACTAATGGCAGGCAGGCAGGCAGGCAGGCATCCATACATACATACATACATACATACATACATACTTCTACGTTCATGTCATTTATTTATGCTTTAATATAATTATTTATGTGAGACGTCATCGTCAAGAAACATTGTAATGTTCGATATGCATTTTGTGGCCCTGAAAAGGGCCTTTTGGTTCAGTGTCGTCCCCGCACACACGCACACACACGCACAGCGGCGCGCGTGTAACGAGTAACGAGACACGGCGAAACGGTTAACATTAATTAACCGAATTCACTTTGAGCTGGTGTACTTGGTGACCGCTTTGGTGCCTTCACTCACGGCGTGCTTCGCGAGTTCACCGGGCAACAGGAGCCTGACGGAGGTCTGCACCTCCCTCGATGTGATGGTGGATCGCTTGTTGTAGTGGGCGAGGCGAGAGGCTTCGGCGGCGATGCGTTCGAAGATGTCGTTCACGAACGAGTTCATGATAGACATGGCCTTACTGGAGATACCGGTGTCCGGGTGCACCTGCTTCAACACCTTGTAGATGTAGATGGCGTAGCTCTCCTTCCTCTTGTGCTTCTTCTTTTTCTTGTCGGTTTTAGAGATGTTCTTTTGGGCCTTGCCGGACTTCTTAGCGGCCTTTCCGCTTGTCTTGGGCGGCATGGTTGAGATGAGTGTGTACAAAACAATCGGCTAATATGCAAACGACGCGTGCACCGTTGGGAGATGCGAGCGAATGTGTCGGCAACGAGACAAAAATATGGGTATACCTCGATTCACGGGGGTCGAATACTCGACTACTGCGCTTTACATTGGCGACCAATAGAGTCGCTCCAACGTCTTCCGTCTCGCTCTAATTCGTCCTCTCGCTCTAAAAGTTCTGCACATGCGGTTGAAGCGAGATAGATATATATCACTATGTCACTCTTTTATAGATTGTATGAGTAAACATTACGTTTTAGACAATATCAATACTAATTTGTGTTAGGTATTATTATTATTATTATAATTCGTTAAATAATACGTAAGTACATATCACCGATTAGACGTCGTAACGTAATATCGTCGCGTCGTTCTCGTAAATTATGTATTTATATATTAATTCAACAATTTATTATTATAAATAAATACCACGTTAATCACAATGTTTATTATCAGACTTATAATAGATACTTACCTATATATCATACACATAATATAATTCATTAGGCACCTCCAGTCGTGTACCAACATACTTTGTTGATTTCTAAATTTGTATAATTTCTTGACTCGTTCACTTTTATTACTGTGTACACACAGACACCTATCTGTATATTTTAGAGCGATTTCGTATAGCAATGTGGGGCGTATGCTAGCTCATTGTATGCGTCAATCTACAAGAAACATTTTATAAAACATCAGAATCATATTGTGGCCCTGAAAAGGGCCTTTTGTATATGTAACGTAACACACGAGTGTCTATGTGTGACATGACGTGTGCACGTTCGTACGTACGTACGTACGTACGTCCGTCGCTGGACGGACGGATACGTGTACATAAAAAAGCTTAAGCCTTCTTTTCGGTCTTCTTGGGCAACAGCACCGCCTGAATGTTGGGCAGCACACCACCCTGGGCGATGGTCACGCCGGAGAGGAGCTTGTTCAACTCCTCGTCGTTGCGTATCGCCAGCTGGAGATGTCTGGGGATGATTCTGGTCTTCTTGTTGTCACGGGCAGCGTTGCCGGCCAATTCGAGGACCTCAGCGGCCAAGTACTCCATCACGGCGGCGAGGTAGACAGGCGCACCGGCACCGACGCGCTCGGCGTAGTTTCCCTTACGCAGAAGTCTGTGGATACGACCGACCGGGAACTGTAGACCGGCACGGTTGGACCGAGACTTTGCCTTCCCCTTTACTTTGCCACCTTTGCCGCGTCCGGACATGTTTGGAGTGTTGATTTACGAAACGTGAATAACGAATAAGTAATAGGTGCGGCGAGCGAGAGCGCAGCAGAGACTGTTTCTAAAATCATCGAAATAATAATATATATACTCGCGCACGCCGGCCGAATAGTGGGGTGAGCGTTTAAACGTAAGAGAGAGTGAGACAGACATATACTTAGCGCTCGCTCTCTAATAGAACCCACCCCGAC
The DNA here is from genome assembly GCA_963924145.1 of Pyrausta purpuralis. Taxonomy (NCBI): domain Eukaryota; kingdom Metazoa; phylum Arthropoda; class Insecta; order Lepidoptera; family Crambidae; genus Pyrausta; species Pyrausta purpuralis. The sequence continues at coordinate 34,636 of CAWUPE010001050.1, read as the reverse complement.
CGACCCAGACAGAATGTGTGTACGTATTCAGAGCAAGGCATGTCCAGGTCCAATGTTTATTTTATAAAGAGTGCGAAGGGCAGATAATTACCACTGTCCCATTCTTTTTTTTTTTTTCAACTAAATGACTAATGAAAACTAAATAATAACAATAATAACAACAACAGAGACAGACGAAACTTTTCATAGTTGGCTGCATTTTGTTATATATCGTGAATATTATCATTGCACTAGTCTATGACGGAAATATAATTGCAAAAGTCAAGACAACAAGAGGAAAGTTTCGTCGTCGCGCGGAAAACAGACGCGGGCAGTCGGGCGGTCCGGCTGCGATTTTTGTATTATACCTAGTTACACAACACAATACAATGTGTGCGCGTGTGGGGCGAAACAAACGGCTAATGTAATTTGTGTTTTAAGTGCCCAATAATATAATAATTATTTTTTGTATAAATAAAATATCGTTTGCGCGGAAAGGCCGCCGTGTGTGTGTGTGTGTGACCGACTATGGCGGTAAAATGAGACATCTAACGTAACGTAATGAATGTGTTTGTTTACGGTGATGATAGTGATATGATAAATTTTGTTTATTTAGTTAACGTTCAATCGTGGGTGTTGCGTTTCAGGTGTGCTAAATGTATGCGTGCGTCTAAGTAAAAAAAAAAAAAAACAACGAACAACGGCGCGGAGGTGCCTGCCGCTGAATGCAGCAATGTGAATGAAATTGAAATGGACGATCGACTGTGACTGTGAGTGAAGTGATGATGATGACCACCTACGGGTACGTAAACAACGCATAATTATTATAATTATATCTTATTGCGATACAGACACATATTTAGTTGTGTGCAAACGGTGTTAAATTTGTGAGTGATTATGTATAAGTATGTATGTAGTTAGTTAGTTACTCGCGTGAGTAGTGCGTACGCTTAGGTGGGTAATGCAGTACCTAAGTAAAGTACCTAGGGATTGTGTATACGTGTGTGTGTGTTTGTGTTGTGTTATAAATCATAAATATTATGTATAGTGTACTTAACGTGTTTGTTTTATATCGATTTCAGGGTAAATACTGCGTAGAGAGAGAGAGACTCGTCATTCGAACAGAAACCATGTGAATACACATGTTTGAACGTTTTGTTAGCCCTGAAAAGGGCTTTTTGTTGAACATTCGACGTTCGCTGCAACCGCAGCCTCTGACTCGGGGCCGTTATGATGGTGGCGGCGCGCCGGCGCGGGCGTTTCGGTGAGTGACGACGCTTGCTTGCTTGCTTCCTTTCTTTCACTTTTTAGCCAAGCAATGTAGTCGGTTGTTGAATAACTTATAGACAACAACAACAACAACGTCGCCTTCACACACCGCACCGGGCGCACCACATACCACATAAGACGACACCGGCGGGCGACACGAGTTGCTTGCTGCATTGGCGGCGGTGTGATGGCGGCGTATACTTGTCGTTTACTTCTTGCCGGCGGACGCCTTCTTAGCCGCGGGCTTGGACTTGGGGGTGGCGGCGGCCTTCTTCGGTTTGGGCGCTTTCGGCTTCTTCGTCGGAGGCTTCGCTGTCTTCTTCGCCTTGGGTGCGGCGGCGGCTTTACCCTTGGCGGCGGCCGCGGGTTTCTTGGCGGCGGGCTTCTTCTTAGCGGCGGCGGCCTTCTTGTCCTTGGTGGCGGGCTTCGCCTTCGACGGCGACGAAGCGGCGCTCGAGGCTGCAGCTTTCTTCGCTTTGCCCGCGGCGGCGGAGGCGGTCGCTTTCTTGGACTTGGCGGACGCGGCGGAGGCTCCCTTGGCGGTAGCTTTGCTCGCGGCGGGTTTCTTGGAGGCGGCCGATTTGGATTCCAACTTGAACGATCCCGAAGCGCCCTTTCCCTTGGTCTGAATGAGGGCACCGGACTCTACGGCGCTCTTGAGATACTTCCTGATGAACGGCGCCAATTTCTCGGCGTCGACCTTATACTGAGCGGCTATGTATTTCTTGATCGCTTGCAGGGAGGAACCGCTTCGCTCCTTCAACTCCTTGATGGCGTTGTTGACCATCTCGGATGTCTTAGGGTGCGTCGGCTTCGCCTTCGGTTTCTTGGCGCCGGCGGCGGACGCCTTCGGCTTCTTCGCGGGCGTAGCCGGCGCGGGTGTCTCGGATGCTACTGCTGTGTCTGCCATTTTTCTCTTCCTCGTGATACTAGTATATATACACGTAGTGACGAACGAACTAACTATCTTTATTCTTGCTTTTCAGACGTGTGCTGCTACTGCGCGCGCGCGGAACGAGTGAAAAGGATAGATAGAGCTGTGCGACGCGGGACGGCGCGTGAAATCGAACGCGCTTTGGCAATACCGTAAGGAGAGCCGCTCTGCCGCTAGACGTTTTCTCGTACACAAGCTTGAAACTTTTCACTAGCATGTGTCTTAAAAAAATACGTTCCCTAACATTATTTACATGTTATTCATTATTAGCACTTGTGCCTTGAATCTCTTAAAGTCCACCGACGATACTGTACAGTTATTATTACAATATAAACGACGGTTTGAACGCTACGCTAGTTTATTTTCAACATTGTGCACCGCATTGACCGAGGGTCGTGTTTAAATGTTATTTTTCTCCCGTAATTCGTATATGATGTACGTTAATTCTTCGAAAATTTAAAATCGAACATCCCAACCTTTATACGTGTAAAAAAATATATCATATTTGTTACGCTTCGGGCCGTATTTATCGTACTCGAGAGGAGGGTCGTAAAACATGAACGCTCTCCACTCGGTCTCTGTGAAGGCGTTCCTGTGCTCGTGTACGTTACATGTTACGCTTATAAATAAATTGTATTATCCATATTTCAATCATGTTAAATGATTCATTCAAACTCATATTGATAACAACATTATAACTGTACGTACATAGTCCGCGCGCGATCTAATAACTAACACGCTCTCCATAATAACGGGCGGTATCGGGTCCTATATGAGTATAAAATGCAGATTCTTCTACTATTGCTGCTGCCGATCAACCAACGAACGCGTTCCTTGTGTCGACTAGTCGAATAATAAAATTATTTGTAATTTCAAAACTGCACAAAATGTAATACCTATGTTATATGTATATATATATTTTTTTATTTCAGTTCATTCGTTGCTCAACCCGCTGCGACGCTGCCGTAAGAGGAGGAGGCGATAACCGGCCCGAGAATATGTGTATAAATTATAAATAATTATATTTAATTGTTTTGTGTATTGTTATACTCACAAATTAAACTCTTTCATCATAAAAAAAATGTTTGAAATCATCTCCCTTCTTAAGTGTTGTTCGAACAACACTTACATATCCTACCTACCTATCCATCTCACTCACTCCCTCCCTCCCTTCCCATGTTTATTTCATTTTATATTTTTATACCATGTATAAAAATGGAGTGACGATGTATTCAACAGTCTGATAATACAGTACATACCTACGTGATATTATAATATGTAGGTAGGTAAACTAATGTGAGAGTTCGAGTAGCATGCGTTCTCGTCCAGTCTCGTCTCGTCAATGAGGAAATAATCTCGAGTGTGACGTATGTATGTCAAGTAATTTATAGGTAGGTACATGAGAGTGCTGCAACTTCGTCTTCGAAAGAAACAGTCATTTTTAAACAACGAAACTTGTGCGGCCCTGAAAAGGGCCTTTTTATTATAAATCGGCGAGCGGCGGCGGCGATGATGCACCACACGACACACACACCGACCGGGGTAGGTATGGTTATTTAACCTCCGAAACCGTACAGGGTACGCCCCTGGCGTTTCAGAGCGTAGACCACGTCCATGGCGGTGACGGTCTTCCTCTTGGCGTGCTCGGTGTAGGTGACGGCGTCACGGATCACGTTCTCTAGGAACACCTTGAGCACACCGCGGGTCTCTTCGTAGATCAAACCGGAGATACGTTTCACGCCACCTCTGCGAGCGAGACGACGGATCGCGGGCTTCGTGATACCTTGGATGTTATCACGGAGCACCTTCCTGTGACGTTTGGCGCCTCCTTTCCCCAGACCCTTTCCTCCTTTACCGCGACCGGTCATCTTGAAATGTTACAAGATTGTTTGTTGTACGAACGAAATTCAACACTACGTTAGGCGGGCAGCGCGTAACTAACTCGCTACACACGACGGTGCTCCGATATTTATACGATTCCATTGAGACAGCGGGTAGGCTACAGGCGTAGTGGGGTGGGGGCCGTACACTCGATCACACGTAGCGTTGCGCGCGACGGTGCGATAGAGACGGACGATTGTTTACAAATCGATCGATTTTTCATAAATAGGTACATAACAATATTAACAAAAAAAAGAATAATAATAATAATAATAATAATAATAATAATCAAATTAATCAACATCAACATAACAATATTATTAATATCATATCGAATACATCGGTTCGGCATCTCGTCCGCTGTTTATTTTTCTCTCACCTTACACGCATATAATTATAATATGTACCTATTTATTTTTATTTTTATGGTTATAGTACATTTACGTAACGTACCTTACCTTACGTGTACTATTATAATATGTATGTACTCACTACACACAGACTGGGCAATGTAAATCACCTCTATCATGCAACGGTGTCGATGTACTAGTAAATTATATTCATCAGATTATGAGTACATACCTAAAAGAAATAACAACAACACACCGAGATCGGCGTCAGATAATAATAAAAAACGACATAATTAATACATATAATATACTACTACTACTACTAGTATGTGGTTCGGTAGGTATGTGAGTATTGTTATTGTATTGTATTTATAATATAGTCACACATTATAAGTTATTTCTTATGATTATAATTATTTAAGATAACAATATTGTGTCTCGTCTCTTAAGAAACTTTTAGCGTTTCATAAAACACATTCATGAATAATGTGCGGCCCTGAAAAGGGCCTTTTGTAAATAATTGTATTGAACAACGTTTGCCACGCGGACGCCGTTCGCGCCGCCGGCAAGCGACCGCTCGCTGCTTAAGCGCGCTCTCCTCGGATCCTGCGCGCCAATTGGATGTCCTTTGGCATGATGGTGACGCGTTTCGCGTGGATGGCGCACAGATTGGTGTCTTCGAAGAGACCGACTAGGTAAGCCTCGCTCGCCTCCTGGAGGGCCATCACGGCGGAGCTCTGGAAACGCAGGTCGGTCTTGAAGTCCTGTGCGATCTCACGTACGAGACGCTGGAACGGCAGCTTGCGGATCAACAGCTCTGTACTCTTCTGGTAACGACGGATCTCACGAAGGGCTACGGTGCCGGGCCTGTAGCGATGGGGCTTCTTGACACCGCCGGTGGCGGGCGCGCTCTTGCGAGCCGCCTTGGTGGCGAGCTGCTTCCTCGGGGCTTTGCCACCGGTGGATTTACGAGCGGTCTGCTTGGTACGTGCCATTGTTAATTAAAGTGAGTTTACTACACACACACGGGAGTTGGGTGCAATGCGACTCGGGCGGTTCCGTGTCGTACGACGTACTGACGTATAATAAAATCACATACAGACAAAAGTCTATATTTATACACGGACGAGGCGTCGCTCTCGCTCGCTCACCGTATACCGTCCCTTTCTAGCGCACACGCGCCATTCCTTTCCTACCGGTGCAGTGTGCTGTGCTGTGGTGTTGTAGTATACTCGGTAAATCGTCATTGTTACTATTTCCTCTGTGTACTTTTTTTTTTTTTTTTAATTAGATACTATATTAAAATAATAATAATAATAATAAGGAAATCAATCTTAATGCACGCACATATTACATTCGATGCATGAACGTAAACATAGGTACATTTTATGCCGTCGCGGTTTCGTTATCGTTTGCATTGTACATACCAAAAAAAAAAAAAAAAACCATTCCATTATTTATTTATTCATCATCACAAACTGTGACTAATATATTTTGTATCTTATTGAACACCTACCTACAGTAGGTGTTGCAGTGCGCCCTGTGTTGTCTCTAATTAACTGTCTCTCACACTGTCAATTGCAAGGATCCATCAAAACAGACAATATTATAATTTAATCATACGTACACATAATGTATGTTATATCTACTCGGTACATAAATTGGCACTTTTGACACTAATGGCAGGCAGGCAGGCAGGCAGGCATCCATACATACATACATACATACATACATACATACTTCTACGTTCATGTCATTTATTTATGCTTTAATATAATTATTTATGTGAGACGTCATCGTCAAGAAACATTGTAATGTTCGATATGCATTTTGTGGCCCTGAAAAGGGCCTTTTGGTTCAGTGTCGTCCCCGCACACACGCACACACACGCACAGCGGCGCGCGTGTAACGAGTAACGAGACACGGCGAAACGGTTAACATTAATTAACCGAATTCACTTTGAGCTGGTGTACTTGGTGACCGCTTTGGTGCCTTCACTCACGGCGTGCTTCGCGAGTTCACCGGGCAACAGGAGCCTGACGGAGGTCTGCACCTCCCTCGATGTGATGGTGGATCGCTTGTTGTAGTGGGCGAGGCGAGAGGCTTCGGCGGCGATGCGTTCGAAGATGTCGTTCACGAACGAGTTCATGATAGACATGGCCTTACTGGAGATACCGGTGTCCGGGTGCACCTGCTTCAACACCTTGTAGATGTAGATGGCGTAGCTCTCCTTCCTCTTGTGCTTCTTCTTTTTCTTGTCGGTTTTAGAGATGTTCTTTTGGGCCTTGCCGGACTTCTTAGCGGCCTTTCCGCTTGTCTTGGGCGGCATGGTTGAGATGAGTGTGTACAAAACAATCGGCTAATATGCAAACGACGCGTGCACCGTTGGGAGATGCGAGCGAATGTGTCGGCAACGAGACAAAAATATGGGTATACCTCGATTCACGGGGGTCGAATACTCGACTACTGCGCTTTACATTGGCGACCAATAGAGTCGCTCCAACGTCTTCCGTCTCGCTCTAATTCGTCCTCTCGCTCTAAAAGTTCTGCACATGCGGTTGAAGCGAGATAGATATATATCACTATGTCACTCTTTTATAGATTGTATGAGTAAACATTACGTTTTAGACAATATCAATACTAATTTGTGTTAGGTATTATTATTATTATTATAATTCGTTAAATAATACGTAAGTACATATCACCGATTAGACGTCGTAACGTAATATCGTCGCGTCGTTCTCGTAAATTATGTATTTATATATTAATTCAACAATTTATTATTATAAATAAATACCACGTTAATCACAATGTTTATTATCAGACTTATAATAGATACTTACCTATATATCATACACATAATATAATTCATTAGGCACCTCCAGTCGTGTACCAACATACTTTGTTGATTTCTAAATTTGTATAATTTCTTGACTCGTTCACTTTTATTACTGTGTACACACAGACACCTATCTGTATATTTTAGAGCGATTTCGTATAGCAATGTGGGGCGTATGCTAGCTCATTGTATGCGTCAATCTACAAGAAACATTTTATAAAACATCAGAATCATATTGTGGCCCTGAAAAGGGCCTTTTGTATATGTAACGTAACACACGAGTGTCTATGTGTGACATGACGTGTGCACGTTCGTACGTACGTACGTACGTACGTCCGTCGCTGGACGGACGGATACGTGTACATAAAAAAGCTTAAGCCTTCTTTTCGGTCTTCTTGGGCAACAGCACCGCCTGAATGTTGGGCAGCACACCACCCTGGGCGATGGTCACGCCGGAGAGGAGCTTGTTCAACTCCTCGTCGTTGCGTATCGCCAGCTGGAGATGTCTGGGGATGATTCTGGTCTTCTTGTTGTCACGGGCAGCGTTGCCGGCCAATTCGAGGACCTCAGCGGCCAAGTACTCCATCACGGCGGCGAGGTAGACAGGCGCACCGGCACCGACGCGCTCGGCGTAGTTTCCCTTACGCAGAAGTCTGTGGATACGACCGACCGGGAACTGTAGACCGGCACGGTTGGACCGAGACTTTGCCTTCCCCTTTACTTTGCCACCTTTGCCGCGTCCGGACATGTTTGGAGTGTTGATTTACGAAACGTGAATAACGAATAAGTAATAGGTGCGGCGAGCGAGAGCGCAGCAGAGACTGTTTCTAAAATCATCGAAATAATAATATATATACTCGCGCACGCCGGCCGAATAGTGGGGTGAGCGTTTAAACGTAAGAGAGAGTGAGACAGACATATACTTAGCGCTCGCTCTCTAATAGAACCCACCCCGACCGACCCAGACAGAATGTGTGTACGTATTCAGAGCAAGGCATGTCCAGGTCCAATGTTTATTTTATAAAGAGTGCGAAGGGCAGATAATTACCACTGTCCCATTCTTTTTTTTTTTTTCAACTAAATGACTAATGAAAACTAAATAATAACAATAATAACAACAACAGAGACAGACGAAACTTTTCATAGTTGGCTGCATTTTGTTATATATCGTGAATATTATCATTGCACTAGTCTATGACGGAAATATAATTGCAAAAGTCAAGACAACAAGAGGAAAGTTTCGTCGTCGCGCGGAAAACAGACGCGGGCAGTCGGGCGGTCCGGCTGCGATTTTTGTATTATACCTAGTTACACAACACAATACAATGTGTGCGCGTGTGGGGCGAAACAAACGGCTAATGTAATTTGTGTTTTAAGTGCCCAATAATATAATAATTATTTTTTGTATAAATAAAATATCGTTTGCGCGGAAAGGCCGCCGTGTGTGTGTGTGTGTGACCGACTATGGCGGTAAAATGAGACATCTAACGTAACGTAATGAATGTGTTTGTTTACGGTGATGATAGTGATATGATAAATTTTGTTTATTTAGTTAACGTTCAATCGTGGGTGTTGCGTTTCAGGTGTGCTAAATGTATGCGTGCGTCTAAGTAAAAAAAAAAAAAAACAACGAACAACGGCGCGGAGGTGCCTGCCGCTGAATGCAGCAATGTGAATGAAATTGAAATGGACGATCGACTGTGACTGTGAGTGAAGTGATGATGATGACCACCTACGGGTACGTAAACAACGCATAATTATTATAATTATATCTTATTGCGATACAGACACATATTTAGTTGTGTGCAAACGGTGTTAAATTTGTGAGTGATTATGTATAAGTATGTATGTAGTTAGTTAGTTACTCGCGTGAGTAGTGCGTACGCTTAGGTGGGTAATGCAGTACCTAAGTAAAGTACCTAGGGATTGTGTATACGTGTGTGTGTGTTTGTGTTGTGTTATAAATCATAAATATTATGTATAGTGTACTTAACGTGTTTGTTTTATATCGATTTCAGGGTAAATACTGCGTAGAGAGAGAGAGACTCGTCATTCGAACAGAAACCATGTGAATACACATGTTTGAACGTTTTGTTAGCCCTGAAAAGGGCTTTTTGTTGAACATTCGACGTTCGCTGCAACCGCAGCCTCTGACTCGGGGCCGTTATGATGGTGGCGGCGCGCCGGCGCGGGCGTTTCGGTGAGTGACGACGCTTGCTTGCTTGCTTCCTTTCTTTCACTTTTTAGCCAAGCAATGTAGTCGGTTGTTGAATAACTTATAGACAACAACAACAACAACGTCGCCTTCACACACCGCACCGGGCGCACCACATACCACATAAGACGACACCGGCGGGCGACACGAGTTGCTTGCTGCATTGGCGGCGGTGTGATGGCGGCGTATACTTGTCGTTTACTTCTTGCCGGCGGACGCCTTCTTAGCCGCGGGCTTGGACTTGGGGGTGGCGGCGGCCTTCTTCGGTTTGGGCGCTTTCGGCTTCTTCGTCGGAGGCTTCGCTGTCTTCTTCGCCTTGGGTGCGGCGGCGGCTTTACCCTTGGCGGCGGCCGCGGGTTTCTTGGCGGCGGGCTTCTTCTTAGCGGCGGCGGCCTTCTTGTCCTTGGTGGCGGGCTTCGCCTTCGACGGCGACGAAGCGGCGCTCGAGGCTGCAGCTTTCTTCGCTTTGCCCGCGGCGGCGGAGGCGGTCGCTTTCTTGGACTTGGCGGACGCGGCGGAGGCTCCCTTGGCGGTAGCTTTGCTCGCGGCGGGTTTCTTGGAGGCGGCCGATTTGGATTCCAACTTGAACGATCCCGAAGCGCCCTTTCCCTTGGTCTGAATGAGGGCACCGGACTCTACGGCGCTCTTGAGATACTTCCTGATGAACGGCGCCAATTTCTCGGCGTCGACCTTATACTGAGCGGCTATGTATTTCTTGATCGCTTGCAGGGAGGAACCGCTTCGCTCCTTCAACTCCTTGATGGCGTTGTTGACCATCTCGGATGTCTTAGGGTGCGTCGGCTTCGCCTTCGGTTTCTTGGCGCCGGCGGCGGACGCCTTCGGCTTCTTCGCGGGCGTAGCCGGCGCGGGTGTCTCGGATGCTACTGCTGTGTCTGCCATTTTTCTCTTCCTCGTGATACTAGTATATATACACGTAGTGACGAACGAACTAACTATCTTTATTCTTGCTTTTCAGACGTGTGCTGCTACTGCGCGCGCGCGGAACGAGTGAAAAGGATAGATAGAGCTGTGCGACGCGGGACGGCGCGTGAAATCGAACGCGCTTTGGCAATACCGTAAGGAGAGCCGCTCTGCCGCTAGACGTTTTCTCGTACACAAGCTTGAAACTTTTCACTAGCATGTGTCTTAAAAAAATACGTTCCCTAACATTATTTACATGTTATTCATTATTAGCACTTGTGCCTTGAATCTCTTAAAGTCCACCGACGATACTGTACAGTTATTATTACAATATAAACGACGGTTTGAACGCTACGCTAGTTTATTTTCAACATTGTGCACCGCATTGACCGAGGGTCGTGTTTAAATGTTATTTTTCTCCCGTAATTCGTATATGATGTACGTTAATTCTTCGAAAATTTAAAATCGAACATCCCAACCTTTATACGTGTAAAAAAATATATCATATTTGTTACGCTTCGGGCCGTATTTATCGTACTCGAGAGGAGGGTCGTAAAACATGAACGCTCTCCACTCGGTCTCTGTGAAGGCGTTCCTGTGCTCGTGTACGTTACATGTTACGCTTATAAATAAATTGTATTATCCATATTTCAATCATGTTAAATGATTCATTCAAACTCATATTGATAACAACATTATAACTGTACGTACATAGTCCGCGCGCGATCTAATAACTAACACGCTCTCCATAATAACGGGCGGTATCGGGTCCTATATGAGTATAAAATGCAGATTCTTCTACTATTGCTGCTGCCGATCAACCAACGAACGCGTTCCTTGTGTCGACTAGTCGAATAATAAAATTATTTGTAATTTCAAAACTGCACAAAATGTAATACCTATGTTATATGTATATATATATTTTTTTATTTCAGTTCATTCGTTGCTCAACCCGCTGCGACGCTGCCGTAAGAGGAGGAGGCGATAACCGGCCCGAGAATATGTGTATAAATTATAAATAATTATATTTAATTGTTTTGTGTATTGTTATACTCACAAATTAAACTCTTTCATCATAAAAAAAATGTTTGAAATCATCTCCCTTCTTAAGTGTTGTTCGAACAACACTTACATATCCTACCTACCTATCCATCTCACTCACTCCCTCCCTCCCTTCCCATGTTTATTTCATTTTATATTTTTATACCATGTATAAAAATGGAGTGACGATGTATTCAACAGTCTGATAATACAGTACATACCTACGTGATATTATAATATGTAGGTAGGTAAACTAATGTGAGAGTTCGAGTAGCATGCGTTCTCGTCCAGTCTCGTCTCGTCAATGAGGAAATAATCTCGAGTGTGACGTATGTATGTCAAGTAATTTATAGGTAGGTACATGAGAGTGCTGCAACTTCGTCTTCGAAAGAAACAGTCATTTTTAAACAACGAAACTTGTGCGGCCCTGAAAAGGGCCTTTTTATTATAAATCGGCGAGCGGCGGCGGCGATGATGCACCACACGACACACACACCGACCGGGGTAGGTATGGTTATTTAACCTCCGAAACCGTACAGGGTACGCCCCTGGCGTTTCAGAGCGTAGACCACGTCCATGGCGGTGACGGTCTTCCTCTTGGCGTGCTCGGTGTAGGTGACGGCGTCACGGATCACGTTCTCTAGGAACACCTTGAGCACACCGCGGGTCTCTTCGTAGATCAAACCGGAGATACGTTTCACGCCACCTCTGCGAGCGAGACGACGGATCGCGGGCTTCGTGATACCTTGGATGTTATCACGGAGCACCTTCCTGTGACGTTTGGCGCCTCCTTTCCCCAGACCCTTTCCTCCTTTACCGCGACCGGTCATCTTGAAATGTTACAAGATTGTTTGTTGTACGAACGAAATTCAACACTACGTTAGGCGGGCAGCGCGTAACTAACTCGCTACACGTCGTCGGGTTTCTTCGCCCTACTGGGCGGCTCGGGTTCGAGCCCTTGCTCCTTCCCCGGGCTTCTTCTCATGGGCCTACTGGCCCACGGTATTGGGAGCCGCTAAGCGGCCGTCTTGTGACGACAGGTCAATTTCTTCGTCTTCTGCCAGAGCCGGCTGCACAGTCGCTGCGGGCTGCCCATCAGGTGAGACCCCGTTCGGGGAGGCCCGATGAGCAGGGCAAGCTAACTGCGGCTGACTCTGGCTGGGGAGAGGACGAGAGTTATGGGGCGGGGGGGGTTGTGTTTGGGACTCGGGTAGGTGGGAGGGCGGATTAAGGGAGCAGACCTGTCGTGGGGTTGGCCTCTTGCTCGACTCACTTACCGTGGGCATGGGGGCTATGTTTTGTAGCCCGGGGTGCGGCCCGTGGTCCGCGGCTTCGTACATCCTTTTGGACGTGCGGACCACGAATCCCTCCAGGGCCTCCATCTTGAGGTCCCTGTGTAGCACGGCATTTCTAACATAGCGCCCGGCCCCCGTTATAATTCGGAGCGCTATGTTTTGCTGGGATTGGAGCTGTGTACGGTGGGCTGCGCTAATCATTGCGTACCAGGCTGGGGCCGCGTATGTCAGCCTGGAGCGCACGTACGTCTTAAATATGCCCACCTTTGTTCTGGTGGGCAGGCGGGACTGGAGGACGGGGCGCAATCTTGCGCGCGCCCCGCGGCTGGAGTTGACCAGGTGCTTTACCTGGTCCTTTAGGGTGAGGCGCTGGTCCAAGTGGCAGCCTAAGTACTTGGTACTGCGCTGCCACTTAATCTTCTGGCCATTTAGGACCAGCTCGGGCATCTTGCGTCTTGAGGGGCCCGTGTAGATGGCGGCGGTTTTACCCACATTAACCGCTATCCGCCATCTCTCCAGCCAGTCCGGCAGTAGGTCGAGCTGTTTCTGCATCCTTTTCACCGCCGCCTTGACCCATGGGGCGGTGGTGTAAAATGCGCTGTCGTCCGCGAACAGCGCCAGCTCGACCTTGGGTTCCCACTCATGAAGTTGGTCGTTGATGGTGGGAACGTCGTTGGTGTAGGCAGCATAGAGGGTCGGTGATAGGCAGCTGCCTTGGGGGACCCCAGCTTCTATGGGGCCCTCTGCGGACGTAGCGTCCTCCACGGCGACCTGGAACGAGCGTCCTTGGAGGAAGGACGCTATTAGGTGGACGAGGGCGGGGGGCAGGGTGGTCGTGGCGAGCTTGGAGATGAGACCGGGATGCCAAACCCGGTCAAAAGCTTTCTCCACGTCTAGAAATACCGCTACCGAGGCTTGGTTGTTGTTGAGGCCCTCCGATAGGTGATGGATCACCCTGGCCAGCTGGAGCGTAGTTGAGTGCCCGCTGCGGAAGCCGAACTGCTCGTCCCTCGGGACGAGGTGGAAACGCAGTCGACGCAGCAGGGCTCGCTCGAACAGCTTGGCGGCGTGATCCAGCAGGGTGATGGGCCTGTAGCTCTCGGGGCGGCGGCGGTCTTTCCCCGGCTTGGGGATCATCACCACCCGCCCTTTCTTCCATGGTGAGGGGAAGTGGTTCGTCCTGAGGGCGGCGTTGAGGATGCGGGTCAACGCCGCTATCCCCCTCCTGGGCAGCTCCGCCAGGGCCGCGGGTGGTAGGCCGTCAGGGCCCGGCGCCTTCTTCCTGTTTAGGCGGGCGGCTATCTTCTTCACCTCCGATGGGGAGATGAAGGTGTCGCCCGGGAGTGGAGGTGGGGTGGTGGCCAGGAACTCCTCCACTCTCTGGACCACATCAGCGTGGTGCTGGAGGGCTCTGGGGGCTGGCGGGTGGGGCCTGAATTGGACGGTCAGGTGATCTGCTAGGATTCGGGCTCTGTCCTCAGCCGCGAATCTCCTCTGACCGTCTGCGTCCAGGAGGGGGTGCGTGGAGGACTTCTCCCCAGTGAGGGCTTTATTGAGGCGGTGCAGTGAGGGCAGGTCTTCTCCTGCCCTGTCGACGAGTTCCTCCCACTCGCGACCTTGCCACATTCTCACCGCCTCGGTGACCTTAGCCGTCATGGCATTCAGTTCGGTTTTGACCCTTGGGCATCGAGTGTTGCACCACAGCTTCTTGAGGGCTTTCTTCTTTTGAAGTTGTGCCCTCAAGAAGAGCGGGAGTTGGGGGCGTTTCTGGGAGGGAGGCGCTACCTTCTGGGTGTGTGCCTCCTTCGCCTCCCTCATCCGCTGGGTCAAGAGGGCCACCGCGGCGTCGATCTCGTCTGGGGTTGAGATCGGGCCCTCTATTGTCAGGTCCCTGAGGGCCGCCTTGTAGGCCAGCCAGTCTATACGGGACCTGGGCGGACGCACTCTCACCGCCGCTAGTGAGGTGGGCACTGTAATCAGTAGGGGGAGGTGCTGGGTGTCTCCCTCATACAGCACCTCGGTGGCCAGGGGGACGCGCAGGCCCTTGTGGAGGACCACATCTATTACGTCCGCCTGGTGGTCTGCCTCACTGGGGATGTGGGTCGGGGCATCCGTGCCCACCACCTCGATGCCTCTGGAGGTGGTGGCGTTGAGCAGGCGACGGCCGTCGGCTCGTGTGTGGCTGGAGCCCCACTGCACATGTTTGCTGTTGAGGTCGCCTGCTAGGATTGTCGGGTGGTCATCGGGGAATATGATGTCTAGGTCCGACGGGTGGAGTGGTGCGGTCGGTGGGCGGTAGGCGGCGTAAATGCGGAGCTCGTGAGCTGTGGTGTTGACCCTGATCCCCAGGGAGCTCAGGGTCTTGAACTCTGGCCACGGCAGCTCCTCGTGGATGACGTCGCGCCTCACCGCCACCGCTGTGCCCCTGTAGGCCACACCCTGTGGACTCACTTCGTCCCTGCGGTAGATGGTGTAGTTGGGCAGGGAGAAGCGAGTGGACGGCCGTAGATGGGTCTCGCCCAGGAGGACGATGTGGGCGTCCTGCGACTGGGCGAGCTGCCGGAGTTGTTGCTGCTTGCCGCTGATACCTCCGGGGTTCCAGTATATCATGCGCAGCGATTCATCATGAGCTGAGCCAGCCCGTTGGTGATGGCTGCGCATGGGTCCATCCCCTGGCTGATCTGAATTAGCAGGGTGTGCAGCAGCTGGATTACCGCTTGCAGGGGAAGGGTGGGGGTTGCCCCCGTCTGTTGTTGGTGGGGGTGGGGGCGGGGGCGGGGTTGGGGTGCCTCTAGATGAGGTTGAGGCCTCATGAATGAAATTGGGGCCGGGGGCACCCGACTTGCGAGTCCGCTCGGGGCCTGAGAAGGGGATTGGGGACGAAAGGCCGGTCGGCTGACGGGAGGGGGGCCTCGTTGGGCCGACTTCGGCCTCTGAGAGGGCCGAGAAGCAGGGCGGGGAGGCTGGGCTGCCCCTGTGGTCCTCTGAGGAGGGGGGAGGTGTGTTGCCACTGCCTGTGGGGGGATGGCGTGGGCTGCGGTGTTGGTCCCCCCGCAGGCAAAATCCTGGGGTGCTTGGGGGGGGGTAGGTGGTCTGGCGGCTTGCGTCGGGGTGGACGCAGCCGCAGGTGGGCCGGTATTGGCCTCGGTGCGGCGGCGGCGTCGGCGGCGCCTGCGCCGGGATACGGCGGGGGCGGGGGCGCCCCTCGCGGTGGCGGGGTTGGCCGGGGGGGCCAATGTCGTCCCCGTCTGGACGGCCACGGGCGCCGTGGCGGCCTGTGCTAAAGGCGCCGGGGCGCGCCTCTGGCCGTCGGTGTGGGGGCGGGCAGGCAGGCGTGCGGGTGCGCTTGGGAGCGGGGGGGGGACAGTCGTCCCCGTCCGCCTTGCCTCGCGCAAGTACGCCTTGCAGCGACGGTCGTTGGCAGCATGGGCCTGTGCGCAGTTGGCGCAGGTAGGTGGGTCCGTCCTCGGGCGTGGACAGTCGGCGGCGGGGTGGTTGCCGGCGCAACGGACGCACTTAATAGGTCGGTGGCAATTCACCGACGAGTGGCCGAACGCCTGGCACCGATGGCACTGAGCGGGGCCCTTGCGGGGGCGCCATGCCTCGACTATGACGCCGGGCATGTTGAGCAGCTCGTCGACTGCGTAGAGGCGAGCGAGCTCCTGGTTGGGCAGGTGCTCAAGCTCGACGTGGAATAGGCACGCCGGGTTGCCCCTCTTGCCTCTTATCCCCCTTATGTGGGAGGCGTAAAAACCGCGCTCCTCGAGGGCTTCACGGATAAGGTCGTGCGGGGTGTCGGCCGGTAGCCCTCTGATAGCCACCTTAGACGAACGCTCTTCGGGCGGGGAGTAGCAATACCACGCCACAGTCGGGTCTGCTTTTTCGGCCTCCGTCAGGTAAGCCTGAACGGCGCGGAACTCCTCGGGGCTCTTGGGGAGGAATCGAACCCCTTTCCCGAAAGGCCGTGCATTGGGCGGATGGCCCAAGGCCCGCTTGATGCGTTCAAAATGAACGCACCAATTTGGTAGACACTCTACTACGATAGGGGGATAGCCCCTTACCTTAGTCTGCGCGGGTGGAGTGGCCGACTGGGCGTCGGTCCCGGTGGTAGCCGGCGGCGTCGGGGTGCGGCGAGGGGAGGCAGGCGGGCTCCTCCATTCCCGCAGCGCACGGGCAGACGGCGGCTGGGACGCCATCGTCGCATACGACGTCGATGACGACGCCATAGCGGACGATGCCGAGGGCTGCGAGGCCGATGTGGACGGGTATGGGTGGTCGTCCACTTCGTCGGACTCGTCGTCCGACTCCGAGGAGGACGACTCGACGACGGGTTGGACCTCTTGGCAGAGGCGTTTCTCCTCCTGGGCCGAGCTAAAACTGTCCTCGGGTAGGGGCCTCCTGCGTGGGTCGCGTGGGTGCGCCTCGCGTTGGACCAACACGGATGATTGCTCAGCAATCTCCGATGTTGGGTCCGGGCGCTGGATCGGCCTGAACGGGGCAACCGGGCGCAGCTCGGTGCTCGCTCTGGGCGGTCTTGGCGGCGCAGCTAGGATCGGGATCGCCGATCTTGCGGGTGGGTTGGTGGTGATGGGCGCTGTGGTCCTACGGGGCCACGAGCGTCCTGGGTCCGGTGGGACACGGTCTCGATCGCTCATTTTTAAAAAATAACACGATTCGAACACAAATTTACACTGAGAAAAATATTAAACAAAAGGGGGGTACGTGCACAATAAAAGTTACCGAGGGTACTTATGGAAAAAGACTAACCTAATGGTCGCACTAGATATTTTATCACTAAAATATCCGTACACTAAAAACACAAACTTAAAACAAAACAGGCACAAAGCGTCAAGTCGCGGAATAATTGTCAAAAGTATGTGTTGGGGGCGTGTCACTCGCGTACGCGGGCACTAGTAGCAGGGAGGGTGTGGCACAACCAGCGTCCTATGAAGAGAGGACTCGCTACACACGACGGTGCTCCGATATTTATACGATTCCATTGAGACAGCGGGTAGGCTACAGGCGTAGTGGGGTGGGGGCCGTACACTCGATCACACGTAGCGTTGCGCGCGACGGTGCGATAGAGACGGACGATTGTTTACAAATCGATCGATTTTTCATAAATAGGTACATAACAATATTAACAAAAAAAAGAATAATAATAATAATAATAATAATAATAATAATCAAATTAATCAACATCAACATAACAATATTATTAATATCATATCGAATACATCGGTTCGGCATCTCGTCCGCTGTTTATTTTTCTCTCACCTTACACGCATATAATTATAATATGTACCTATTTATTTTTATTTTTATGGTTATAGTACATTTACGTAACGTACCTTACCTTACGTGTACTATTATAATATGTATGTACTCACTACACACAGACTGGGCAATGTAAATCACCTCTATCATGCAACGGTGTCGATGTACTAGTAAATTATATTCATCAGATTATGAGTACATACCTAAAAGAAATAACAACAACACACCGAGATCGGCGTCAGATAATAATAAAAAACGACATAATTAATACATATAATATACTACTACTACTACTAGTATGTGGTTCGGTAGGTATGTGAGTATTGTTATTGTATTGTATTTATAATATAGTCACACATTATAAGTTATTTCTTATGATTATAATTATTTAAGATAACAATATTGTGTCTCGTCTCTTAAGAAACTTTTAGCGTTTCATAAAACACATTCATGAATAATGTGCGGCCCTGAAAAGGGCCTTTTGTAAATAATTGTATTGAACAACGTTTGCCACGCGGACGCCGTTCGCGCCGCCGGCAAGCGACCGCTCGCTGCTTAAGCGCGCTCTCCTCGGATCCTGCGCGCCAATTGGATGTCCTTTGGCATGATGGTGACGCGTTTCGCGTGGATGGCGCACAGATTGGTGTCTTCGAAGAGACCGACTAGGTAAGCCTCGCTCGCCTCCTGGAGGGCCATCACGGCGGAGCTCTGGAAACGCAGGTCGGTCTTGAAGTCCTGTGCGATCTCACGTACGAGACGCTGGAACGGCAGCTTGCGGATCAACAGCTCTGTACTCTTCTGGTAACGACGGATCTCACGAAGGGCTACGGTGCCGGGCCTGTAGCGATGGGGCTTCTTGACACCGCCGGTGGCGGGCGCGCTCTTGCGAGCCGCCTTGGTGGCGAGCTGCTTCCTCGGGGCTTTGCCACCGGTGGATTTACGAGCGGTCTGCTTGGTACGTGCCATTGTTAATTAAAGTGAGTTTACTACACACACACGGGAGTTGGGTGCAATGCGACTCGGGCGGTTCCGTGTCGTACGACGTACTGACGTATAATAAAATCACATACAGACAAAAGTCTATATTTATACACGGACGAGGCGTCGCTCTCGCTCGCTCACCGTATACCGTCCCTTTCTAGCGCACACGCGCCATTCCTTTCCTACCGGTGCAGTGTGCTGTGCTGTGGTGTTGTAGTATACTCGGTAAATCGTCATTGTTACTATTTCCTCTGTGTACTTTTTTTTTTTTTTTTAATTAGATACTATATTAAAATAATAATAATAATAATAAGGAAATCAATCTTAATGCACGCACATATTACATTCGATGCATGAACGTAAACATAGGTACATTTTATGCCGTCGCGGTTTCGTTATCGTTTGCATTGTACATACCAAAAAAAAAAAAAAAAACCATTCCATTATTTATTTATTCATCATCACAAACTGTGACTAATATATTTTGTATCTTATTGAACACCTACCTACAGTAGGTGTTGCAGTGCGCCCTGTGTTGTCTCTAATTAACTGTCTCTCACACTGTCAATTGCAAGGATCCATCAAAACAGACAATATTATAATTTAATCATACGTACACATAATGTATGTTATATCTACTCGGTACATAAATTGGCACTTTTGACACTAATGGCAGGCAGGCAGGCAGGCAGGCATCCATACATACATACATACATACATACATACATACTTCTACGTTCATGTCATTTATTTATGCTTTAATATAATTATTTATGTGAGACGTCATCGTCAAGAAACATTGTAATGTTCGATATGCATTTTGTGGCCCTGAAAAGGGCCTTTTGGTTCAGTGTCGTCCCCGCACACACGCACACACACGCACAGCGGCGCGCGTGTAACGAGTAACGAGACACGGCGAAACGGTTAACATTAATTAACCGAATTCACTTTGAGCTGGTGTACTTGGTGACCGCTTTGGTGCCTTCACTCACGGCGTGCTTCGCGAGTTCACCGGGCAACAGGAGCCTGACGGAGGTCTGCACCTCCCTCGATGTGATGGTGGATCGCTTGTTGTAGTGGGCGAGGCGAGAGGCTTCGGCGGCGATGCGTTCGAAGATGTCGTTCACGAACGAGTTCATGATAGACATGGCCTTACTGGAGATACCGGTGTCCGGGTGCACCTGCTTCAACACCTTGTAGATGTAGATGGCGTAGCTCTCCTTCCTCTTGTGCTTCTTCTTTTTCTTGTCGGTTTTAGAGATGTTCTTTTGGGCCTTGCCGGACTTCTTAGCGGCCTTTCCGCTTGTCTTGGGCGGCATGGTTGAGATGAGTGTGTACAAAACAATCGGCTAATATGCAAACGACGCGTGCACCGTTGGGAGATGCGAGCGAATGTGTCGGCAACGAGACAAAAATATGGGTATACCTCGATTCACGGGGGTCGAATACTCGACTACTGCGCTTTACATTGGCGACCAATAGAGTCGCTCCAACGTCTTCCGTCTCGCTCTAATTCGTCCTCTCGCTCTAAAAGTTCTGCACATGCGGTTGAAGCGAGATAGATATATATCACTATGTCACTCTTTTATAGATTGTATGAGTAAACATTACGTTTTAGACAATATCAATACTAATTTGTGTTAGGTATTATTATTATTATTATAATTCGTTAAATAATACGTAAGTACATATCACCGATTAGACGTCGTAACGTAATATCGTCGCGTCGTTCTCGTAAATTATGTATTTATATATTAATTCAACAATTTATTATTATAAATAAATACCACGTTAATCACAATGTTTATTATCAGACTTATAATAGATACTTACCTATATATCATACACATAATATAATTCATTAGGCACCTCCAGTCGTGTACCAACATACTTTGTTGATTTCTAAATTTGTATAATTTCTTGACTCGTTCACTTTTATTACTGTGTACACACAGACACCTATCTGTATATTTTAGAGCGATTTCGTATAGCAATGTGGGGCGTATGCTAGCTCATTGTATGCGTCAATCTACAAGAAACATTTTATAAAACATCAGAATCATATTGTGGCCCTGAAAAGGGCCTTTTGTATATGTAACGTAACACACGAGTGTCTATGTGTGACATGACGTGTGCACGTTCGTACGTACGTACGTACGTACGTCCGTCGCTGGACGGACGGATACGTGTACATAAAAAAGCTTAAGCCTTCTTTTCGGTCTTCTTGGGCAACAGCACCGCCTGAATGTTGGGCAGCACACCACCCTGGGCGATGGTCACGCCGGAGAGGAGCTTGTTCAACTCCTCGTCGTTGCGTATCGCCAGCTGGAGATGTCTGGGGATGATTCTGGTCTTCTTGTTGTCACGGGCAGCGTTGCCGGCCAATTCGAGGACCTCAGCGGCCAAGTACTCCATCACGGCGGCGAGGTAGACAGGCGCACCGGCACCGACGCGCTCGGCGTAGTTTCCCTTACGCAGAAGTCTGTGGATACGACCGACCGGGAACTGTAGACCGGCACGGTTGGACCGAGACTTTGCCTTCCCCTTTACTTTGCCACCTTTGCCGCGTCCGGACATGTTTGGAGTGTTGATTTACGAAACGTGAATAACGAATAAGTAATAGGTGCGGCGAGCGAGAGCGCAGCAGAGACTGTTTCTAAAATCATCGAAATAATAATATATATACTCGCGCACGCCGGCCGAATAGTGGGGTGAGCGTTTAAACGTAAGAGAGAGTGAGACAGACATATACTTAGCGCTCGCTCTCTAATAGAACCCACCCCGACCGACCCAGACAGAATGTGTGTACGTATTCAGAGCAAGGCATGTCCAGGTCCAATGTTTATTTTATAAAGAGTGCGAAGGGCAGATAATTACCACTGTCCCATTCTTTTTTTTTTTTTCAACTAAATGACTAATGAAAACTAAATAATAACAATAATAACAACAACAGAGACAGACGAAACTTTTCATAGTTGGCTGCATTTTGTTATATATCGTGAATATTATCATTGCACTAGTCTATGACGGAAATATAATTGCAAAAGTCAAGACAACAAGAGGAAAGTTTCGTCGTCGCGCGGAAAACAGACGCGGGCAGTCGGGCGGTCCGGCTGCGATTTTTGTATTATACCTAGTTACACAACACAATACAATGTGTGCGCGTGTGGGGCGAAACAAACGGCTAATGTAATTTGTGTTTTAAGTGCCCAATAATATAATAATTATTTTTTGTATAAATAAAATATCGTTTGCGCGGAAAGGCCGCCGTGTGTGTGTGTGTGTGACCGACTATGGCGGTAAAATGAGACATCTAACGTAACGTAATGAATGTGTTTGTTTACGGTGATGATAGTGATATGATAAATTTTGTTTATTTAGTTAACGTTCAATCGTGGGTGTTGCGTTTCAGGTGTGCTAAATGTATGCGTGCGTCTAAGTAAAAAAAAAAAAAAACAACGAACAACGGCGCGGAGGTGCCTGCCGCTGAATGCAGCAATGTGAATGAAATTGAAATGGACGATCGACTGTGACTGTGAGTGAAGTGATGATGATGACCACCTACGGGTACGTAAACAACGCATAATTATTATAATTATATCTTATTGCGATACAGACACATATTTAGTTGTGTGCAAACGGTGTTAAATTTGTGAGTGATTATGTATAAGTATGTATGTAGTTAGTTAGTTACTCGCGTGAGTAGTGCGTACGCTTAGGTGGGTAATGCAGTACCTAAGTAAAGTACCTAGGGATTGTGTATACGTGTGTGTGTGTTTGTGTTGTGTTATAAATCATAAATATTATGTATAGTGTACTTAACGTGTTTGTTTTATATCGATTTCAGGGTAAATACTGCGTAGAGAGAGAGAGACTCGTCATTCGAACAGAAACCATGTGAATACACATGTTTGAACGTTTTGTTAGCCCTGAAAAGGGCTTTTTGTTGAACATTCGACGTTCGCTGCAACCGCAGCCTCTGACTCGGGGCCGTTATGATGGTGGCGGCGCGCCGGCGCGGGCGTTTCGGTGAGTGACGACGCTTGCTTGCTTGCTTCCTTTCTTTCACTTTTTAGCCAAGCAATGTAGTCGGTTGTTGAATAACTTATAGACAACAACAACAACAACGTCGCCTTCACACACCGCACCGGGCGCACCACATACCACATAAGACGACACCGGCGGGCGACACGAGTTGCTTGCTGCATTGGCGGCGGTGTGATGGCGGCGTATACTTGTCGTTTACTTCTTGCCGGCGGACGCCTTCTTAGCCGCGGGCTTGGACTTGGGGGTGGCGGCGGCCTTCTTCGGTTTGGGCGCTTTCGGCTTCTTCGTCGGAGGCTTCGCTGTCTTCTTCGCCTTGGGTGCGGCGGCGGCTTTACCCTTGGCGGCGGCCGCGGGTTTCTTGGCGGCGGGCTTCTTCTTAGCGGCGGCGGCCTTCTTGTCCTTGGTGGCGGGCTTCGCCTTCGACGGCGACGAAGCGGCGCTCGAGGCTGCAGCTTTCTTCGCTTTGCCCGCGGCGGCGGAGGCGGTCGCTTTCTTGGACTTGGCGGACGCGGCGGAGGCTCCCTTGGCGGTAGCTTTGCTCGCGGCGGGTTTCTTGGAGGCGGCCGATTTGGATTCCAACTTGAACGATCCCGAAGCGCCCTTTCCCTTGGTCTGAATGAGGGCACCGGACTCTACGGCGCTCTTGAGATACTTCCTGATGAACGGCGCCAATTTCTCGGCGTCGACCTTATACTGAGCGGCTATGTATTTCTTGATCGCTTGCAGGGAGGAACCGCTTCGCTCCTTCAACTCCTTGATGGCGTTGTTGACCATCTCGGATGTCTTAGGGTGCGTCGGCTTCGCCTTCGGTTTCTTGGCGCCGGCGGCGGACGCCTTCGGCTTCTTCGCGGGCGTAGCCGGCGCGGGTGTCTCGGATGCTACTGCTGTGTCTGCCATTTTTCTCTTCCTCGTGATACTAGTATATATACACGTAGTGACGAACGAACTAACTATCTTTATTCTTGCTTTTCAGACGTGTGCTGCTACTGCGCGCGCGCGGAACGAGTGAAAAGGATAGATAGAGCTGTGCGACGCGGGACGGCGCGTGAAATCGAACGCGCTTTGGCAATACCGTAAGGAGAGCCGCTCTGCCGCTAGACGTTTTCTCGTACACAAGCTTGAAACTTTTCACTAGCATGTGTCTTAAAAAAATACGTTCCCTAACATTATTTACATGTTATTCATTATTAGCACTTGTGCCTTGAATCTCTTAAAGTCCACCGACGATACTGTACAGTTATTATTACAATATAAACGACGGTTTGAACGCTACGCTAGTTTATTTTCAACATTGTGCACCGCATTGACCGAGGGTCGTGTTTAAATGTTATTTTTCTCCCGTAATTCGTATATGATGTACGTTAATTCTTCGAAAATTTAAAATCGAACATCCCAACCTTTATACGTGTAAAAAAATATATCATATTTGTTACGCTTCGGGCCGTATTTATCGTACTCGAGAGGAGGGTCGTAAAACATGAACGCTCTCCACTCGGTCTCTGTGAAGGCGTTCCTGTGCTCGTGTACGTTACATGTTACGCTTATAAATAAATTGTATTATCCATATTTCAATCATGTTAAATGATTCATTCAAACTCATATTGATAACAACATTATAACTGTACGTACATAGTCCGCGCGCGATCTAATAACTAACACGCTCTCCATAATAACGGGCGGTATCGGGTCCTATATGAGTATAAAATGCAGATTCTTCTACTATTGCTGCTGCCGATCAACCAACGAACGCGTTCCTTGTGTCGACTAGTCGAATAATAAAATTATTTGTAATTTCAAAACTGCACAAAATGTAATACCTATGTTATATGTATATATATATTTTTTTATTTCAGTTCATTCGTTGCTCAACCCGCTGCGACGCTGCCGTAAGAGGAGGAGGCGATAACCGGCCCGAGAATATGTGTATAAATTATAAATAATTATATTTAATTGTTTTGTGTATTGTTATACTCACAAATTAAACTCTTTCATCATAAAAAAAATGTTTGAAATCATCTCCCTTCTTAAGTGTTGTTCGAACAACACTTACATATCCTACCTACCTATCCATCTCACTCACTCCCTCCCTCCCTTCCCATGTTTATTTCATTTTATATTTTTATACCATGTATAAAAATGGAGTGACGATGTATTCAACAGTCTGATAATACAGTACATACCTACGTGATATTATAATATGTAGGTAGGTAAACTAATGTGAGAGTTCGAGTAGCATGCGTTCTCGTCCAGTCTCGTCTCGTCAATGAGGAAATAATCTCGAGTGTGACGTATGTATGTCAAGTAATTTATAGGTAGGTACATGAGAGTGCTGCAACTTCGTCTTCGAAAGAAACAGTCATTTTTAAACAACGAAACTTGTGCGGCCCTGAAAAGGGCCTTTTTATTATAAATCGGCGAGCGGCGGCGGCGATGATGCACCACACGACACACACACCGACCGGGGTAGGTATGGTTATTTAACCTCCGAAACCGTACAGGGTACGCCCCTGGCGTTTCAGAGCGTAGACCACGTCCATGGCGGTGACGGTCTTCCTCTTGGCGTGCTCGGTGTAGGTGACGGCGTCACGGATCACGTTCTCTAGGAACACCTTGAGCACACCGCGGGTCTCTTCGTAGATCAAACCGGAGATACGTTTCACGCCACCTCTGCGAGCGAGACGACGGATCGCGGGCTTCGTGATACCTTGGATGTTATCACGGAGCACCTTCCTGTGACGTTTGGCGCCTCCTTTCCCCAGACCCTTTCCTCCTTTACCGCGACCGGTCATCTTGAAATGTTACAAGATTGTTTGTTGTACGAACGAAATTCAACACTACGTTAGGCGGGCAGCGCGTAACTAACTCGCTACACACGACGGTGCTCCGATATTTATACGATTCCATTGAGACAGCGGGTAGGCTACAGGCGTAGTGGGGTGGGGGCCGTACACTCGATCACACGTAGCGTTGCGCGCGACGGTGCGATAGAGACGGACGATTGTTTACAAATCGATCGATTTTTCATAAATAGGTACATAACAATATTAACAAAAAAAAGAATAATAATAATAATAATAATAATAATAATAATCAAATTAATCAACATCAACATAACAATATTATTAATATCATATCGAATACATCGGTTCGGCATCTCGTCCGCTGTTTATTTTTCTCTCACCTTACACGCATATAATTATAATATGTACCTATTTATTTTTATTTTTATGGTTATAGTACATTTACGTAACGTACCTTACCTTACGTGTACTATTATAATATGTATGTACTCACTACACACAGACTGGGCAATGTAAATCACCTCTATCATGCAACGGTGTCGATGTACTAGTAAATTATATTCATCAGATTATGAGTACATACCTAAAAGAAATAACAACAACACACCGAGATCGGCGTCAGATAATAATAAAAAACGACATAATTAATACATATAATATACTACTACTACTACTAGTATGTGGTTCGGTAGGTATGTGAGTATTGTTATTGTATTGTATTTATAATATAGTCACACATTATAAGTTATTTCTTATGATTATAATTATTTAAGATAACAATATTGTGTCTCGTCTCTTAAGAAACTTTTAGCGTTTCATAAAACACATTCATGAATAATGTGCGGCCCTGAAAAGGGCCTTTTGTAAATAATTGTATTGAACAACGTTTGCCACGCGGACGCCGTTCGCGCCGCCGGCAAGCGACCGCTCGCTGCTTAAGCGCGCTCTCCTCGGATCCTGCGCGCCAATTGGATGTCCTTTGGCATGATGGTGACGCGTTTCGCGTGGATGGCGCACAGATTGGTGTCTTCGAAGAGACCGACTAGGTAAGCCTCGCTCGCCTCCTGGAGGGCCATCACGGCGGAGCTCTGGAAACGCAGGTCGGTCTTGAAGTCCTGTGCGATCTCACGTACGAGACGCTGGAACGGCAGCTTGCGGATCAACAGCTCTGTACTCTTCTGGTAACGACGGATCTCACGAAGGGCTACGGTGCCGGGCCTGTAGCGATGGGGCTTCTTGACACCGCCGGTGGCGGGCGCGCTCTTGCGAGCCGCCTTGGTGGCGAGCTGCTTCCTCGGGGCTTTGCCACCGGTGGATTTACGAGCGGTCTGCTTGGTACGTGCCATTGTTAATTAAAGTGAGTTTACTACACACACACGGGAGTTGGGTGCAATGCGACTCGGGCGGTTCCGTGTCGTACGACGTACTGACGTATAATAAAATCACATACAGACAAAAGTCTATATTTATACACGGACGAGGCGTCGCTCTCGCTCGCTCACCGTATACCGTCCCTTTCTAGCGCACACGCGCCATTCCTTTCCTACCGGTGCAGTGTGCTGTGCTGTGGTGTTGTAGTATACTCGGTAAATCGTCATTGTTACTATTTCCTCTGTGTACTTTTTTTTTTTTTTTTAATTAGATACTATATTAAAATAATAATAATAATAATAAGGAAATCAATCTTAATGCACGCACATATTACATTCGATGCATGAACGTAAACATAGGTACATTTTATGCCGTCGCGGTTTCGTTATCGTTTGCATTGTACATACCAAAAAAAAAAAAAAAAACCATTCCATTATTTATTTATTCATCATCACAAACTGTGACTAATATATTTTGTATCTTATTGAACACCTACCTACAGTAGGTGTTGCAGTGCGCCCTGTGTTGTCTCTAATTAACTGTCTCTCACACTGTCAATTGCAAGGATCCATCAAAACAGACAATATTATAATTTAATCATACGTACACATAATGTATGTTATATCTACTCGGTACATAAATTGGCACTTTTGACACTAATGGCAGGCAGGCAGGCAGGCAGGCATCCATACATACATACATACATACATACATACATACTTCTACGTTCATGTCATTTATTTATGCTTTAATATAATTATTTATGTGAGACGTCATCGTCAAGAAACATTGTAATGTTCGATATGCATTTTGTGGCCCTGAAAAGGGCCTTTTGGTTCAGTGTCGTCCCCGCACACACGCACACACACGCACAGCGGCGCGCGTGTAACGAGTAACGAGACACGGCGAAACGGTTAACATTAATTAACCGAATTCACTTTGAGCTGGTGTACTTGGTGACCGCTTTGGTGCCTTCACTCACGGCGTGCTTCGCGAGTTCACCGGGCAACAGGAGCCTGACGGAGGTCTGCACCTCCCTCGATGTGATGGTGGATCGCTTGTTGTAGTGGGCGAGGCGAGAGGCTTCGGCGGCGATGCGTTCGAAGATGTCGTTCACGAACGAGTTCATGATAGACATGGCCTTACTGGAGATACCGGTGTCCGGGTGCACCTGCTTCAACACCTTGTAGATGTAGATGGCGTAGCTCTCCTTCCTCTTGTGCTTCTTCTTTTTCTTGTCGGTTTTAGAGATGTTCTTTTGGGCCTTGCCGGACTTCTTAGCGGCCTTTCCGCTTGTCTTGGGCGGCATGGTTGAGATGAGTGTGTACAAAACAATCGGCTAATATGCAAACGACGCGTGCACCGTTGGGAGATGCGAGCGAATGTGTCGGCAACGAGACAAAAATATGGGTATACCTCGATTCACGGGGGTCGAATACTCGACTACTGCGCTTTACATTGGCGACCAATAGAGTCGCTCCAACGTCTTCCGTCTCGCTCTAATTCGTCCTCTCGCTCTAAAAGTTCTGCACATGCGGTTGAAGCGAGATAGATATATATCACTATGTCACTCTTTTATAGATTGTATGAGTAAACATTACGTTTTAGACAATATCAATACTAATTTGTGTTAGGTATTATTATTATTATTATAATTCGTTAAATAATACGTAAGTACATATCACCGATTAGACGTCGTAACGTAATATCGTCGCGTCGTTCTCGTAAATTATGTATTTATATATTAATTCAACAATTTATTATTATAAATAAATACCACGTTAATCACAATGTTTATTATCAGACTTATAATAGATACTTACCTATATATCATACACATAATATAATTCATTAGGCACCTCCAGTCGTGTACCAACATACTTTGTTGATTTCTAAATTTGTATAATTTCTTGACTCGTTCACTTTTATTACTGTGTACACACAGACACCTATCTGTATATTTTAGAGCGATTTCGTATAGCAATGTGGGGCGTATGCTAGCTCATTGTATGCGTCAATCTACAAGAAACATTTTATAAAACATCAGAATCATATTGTGGCCCTGAAAAGGGCCTTTTGTATATGTAACGTAACACACGAGTGTCTATGTGTGACATGACGTGTGCACGTTCGTACGTACGTACGTACGTACGTCCGTCGCTGGACGGACGGATACGTGTACATAAAAAAGCTTAAGCCTTCTTTTCGGTCTTCTTGGGCAACAGCACCGCCTGAATGTTGGGCAGCACACCACCCTGGGCGATGGTCACGCCGGAGAGGAGCTTGTTCAACTCCTCGTCGTTGCGTATCGCCAGCTGGAGATGTCTGGGGATGATTCTGGTCTTCTTGTTGTCACGGGCAGCGTTGCCGGCCAATTCGAGGACCTCAGCGGCCAAGTACTCCATCACGGCGGCGAGGTAGACAGGCGCACCGGCACCGACGCGCTCGGCGTAGTTTCCCTTACGCAGAAGTCTGTGGATACGACCGACCGGGAACTGTAGACCGGCACGGTTGGACCGAGACTTTGCCTTCCCCTTTACTTTGCCACCTTTGCCGCGTCCGGACATGTTTGGAGTGTTGATTTACGAAACGTGAATAACGAATAAGTAATAGGTGCGGCGAGCGAGAGCGCAGCAGAGACTGTTTCTAAAATCATCGAAATAATAATATATATACTCGCGCACGCCGGCCGAATAGTGGGGTGAGCGTTTAAACGTAAGAGAGAGTGAGACAGACATATACTTAGCGCTCGCTCTCTAATAGAACCCACCCCGACCGACCCAGACAGAATGTGTGTACGTATTCAGAGCAAGGCATGTCCAGGTCCAATGTTTATTTTATAAAGAGTGCGAAGGGCAGATAATTACCACTGTCCCATTCTTTTTTTTTTTTTCAACTAAATGACTAATGAAAACTAAATAATAACAATAATAACAACAACAGAGACAGACGAAACTTTTCATAGTTGGCTGCATTTTGTTATATATCGTGAATATTATCATTGCACTAGTCTATGACGGAAATATAATTGCAAAAGTCAAGACAACAAGAGGAAAGTTTCGTCGTCGCGCGGAAAACAGACGCGGGCAGTCGGGCGGTCCGGCTGCGATTTTTGTATTATACCTAGTTACACAACACAATACAATGTGTGCGCGTGTGGGGCGAAACAAACGGCTAATGTAATTTGTGTTTTAAGTGCCCAATAATATAATAATTATTTTTTGTATAAATAAAATATCGTTTGCGCGGAAAGGCCGCCGTGTGTGTGTGTGTGTGACCGACTATGGCGGTAAAATGAGACATCTAACGTAACGTAATGAATGTGTTTGTTTACGGTGATGATAGTGATATGATAAATTTTGTTTATTTAGTTAACGTTCAATCGTGGGTGTTGCGTTTCAGGTGTGCTAAATGTATGCGTGCGTCTAAGTAAAAAAAAAAAAAAACAACGAACAACGGCGCGGAGGTGCCTGCCGCTGAATGCAGCAATGTGAATGAAATTGAAATGGACGATCGACTGTGACTGTGAGTGAAGTGATGATGATGACCACCTACGGGTACGTAAACAACGCATAATTATTATAATTATATCTTATTGCGATACAGACACATATTTAGTTGTGTGCAAACGGTGTTAAATTTGTGAGTGATTATGTATAAGTATGTATGTAGTTAGTTAGTTACTCGCGTGAGTAGTGCGTACGCTTAGGTGGGTAATGCAGTACCTAAGTAAAGTACCTAGGGATTGTGTATACGTGTGTGTGTGTTTGTGTTGTGTTATAAATCATAAATATTATGTATAGTGTACTTAACGTGTTTGTTTTATATCGATTTCAGGGTAAATACTGCGTAGAGAGAGAGAGACTCGTCATTCGAACAGAAACCATGTGAATACACATGTTTGAACGTTTTGTTAGCCCTGAAAAGGGCTTTTTGTTGAACA
Organism: Pyrausta purpuralis; assembly: GCA_963924145.1. Taxonomy (NCBI): domain Eukaryota; kingdom Metazoa; phylum Arthropoda; class Insecta; order Lepidoptera; family Crambidae; genus Pyrausta; species Pyrausta purpuralis. The sequence goes on along the minus strand of CAWUPE010001050.1, from coordinate 3,492 downwards.
TTCGACGTTCGCTGCAACCGCAGCCTCTGACTCGGGGCCGTTATGATGGTGGCGGCGCGCCGGCGCGGGCGTTTCGGTGAGTGACGACGCTTGCTTGCTTGCTTCCTTTCTTTCACTTTTTAGCCAAGCAATGTAGTCGGTTGTTGAATAACTTATAGACAACAACAACAACAACGTCGCCTTCACACACCGCACCGGGCGCACCACATACCACATAAGACGACACCGGCGGGCGACACGAGTTGCTTGCTGCATTGGCGGCGGTGTGATGGCGGCGTATACTTGTCGTTTACTTCTTGCCGGCGGACGCCTTCTTAGCCGCGGGCTTGGACTTGGGGGTGGCGGCGGCCTTCTTCGGTTTGGGCGCTTTCGGCTTCTTCGTCGGAGGCTTCGCTGTCTTCTTCGCCTTGGGTGCGGCGGCGGCTTTACCCTTGGCGGCGGCCGCGGGTTTCTTGGCGGCGGGCTTCTTCTTAGCGGCGGCGGCCTTCTTGTCCTTGGTGGCGGGCTTCGCCTTCGACGGCGACGAAGCGGCGCTCGAGGCTGCAGCTTTCTTCGCTTTGCCCGCGGCGGCGGAGGCGGTCGCTTTCTTGGACTTGGCGGACGCGGCGGAGGCTCCCTTGGCGGTAGCTTTGCTCGCGGCGGGTTTCTTGGAGGCGGCCGATTTGGATTCCAACTTGAACGATCCCGAAGCGCCCTTTCCCTTGGTCTGAATGAGGGCACCGGACTCTACGGCGCTCTTGAGATACTTCCTGATGAACGGCGCCAATTTCTCGGCGTCGACCTTATACTGAGCGGCTATGTATTTCTTGATCGCTTGCAGGGAGGAACCGCTTCGCTCCTTCAACTCCTTGATGGCGTTGTTGACCATCTCGGATGTCTTAGGGTGCGTCGGCTTCGCCTTCGGTTTCTTGGCGCCGGCGGCGGACGCCTTCGGCTTCTTCGCGGGCGTAGCCGGCGCGGGTGTCTCGGATGCTACTGCTGTGTCTGCCATTTTTCTCTTCCTCGTGATACTAGTATATATACACGTAGTGACGAACGAACTAACTATCTTTATTCTTGCTTTTCAGACGTGTGCTGCTACTGCGCGCGCGCGGAACGAGTGAAAAGGATAGATAGAGCTGTGCGACGCGGGACGGCGCGTGAAATCGAACGCGCTTTGGCAATACCGTAAGGAGAGCCGCTCTGCCGCTAGACGTTTTCTCGTACACAAGCTTGAAACTTTTCACTAGCATGTGTCTTAAAAAAATACGTTCCCTAACATTATTTACATGTTATTCATTATTAGCACTTGTGCCTTGAATCTCTTAAAGTCCACCGACGATACTGTACAGTTATTATTACAATATAAACGACGGTTTGAACGCTACGCTAGTTTATTTTCAACATTGTGCACCGCATTGACCGAGGGTCGTGTTTAAATGTTATTTTTCTCCCGTAATTCGTATATGATGTACGTTAATTCTTCGAAAATTTAAAATCGAACATCCCAACCTTTATACGTGTAAAAAAATATATCATATTTGTTACGCTTCGGGCCGTATTTATCGTACTCGAGAGGAGGGTCGTAAAACATGAACGCTCTCCACTCGGTCTCTGTGAAGGCGTTCCTGTGCTCGTGTACGTTACATGTTACGCTTATAAATAAATTGTATTATCCATATTTCAATCATGTTAAATGATTCATTCAAACTCATATTGATAACAACATTATAACTGTACGTACATAGTCCGCGCGCGATCTAATAACTAACACGCTCTCCATAATAACGGGCGGTATCGGGTCCTATATGAGTATAAAATGCAGATTCTTCTACTATTGCTGCTGCCGATCAACCAACGAACGCGTTCCTTGTGTCGACTAGTCGAATAATAAAATTATTTGTAATTTCAAAACTGCACAAAATGTAATACCTATGTTATATGTATATATATATTTTTTTATTTCAGTTCATTCGTTGCTCAACCCGCTGCGACGCTGCCGTAAGAGGAGGAGGCGATAACCGGCCCGAGAATATGTGTATAAATTATAAATAATTATATTTAATTGTTTTGTGTATTGTTATACTCACAAATTAAACTCTTTCATCATAAAAAAAATGTTTGAAATCATCTCCCTTCTTAAGTGTTGTTCGAACAACACTTACATATCCTACCTACCTATCCATCTCACTCACTCCCTCCCTCCCTTCCCATGTTTATTTCATTTTATATTTTTATACCATGTATAAAAATGGAGTGACGATGTATTCAACAGTCTGATAATACAGTACATACCTACGTGATATTATAATATGTAGGTAGGTAAACTAATGTGAGAGTTCGAGTAGCATGCGTTCTCGTCCAGTCTCGTCTCGTCAATGAGGAAATAATCTCGAGTGTGACGTATGTATGTCAAGTAATTTATAGGTAGGTACATGAGAGTGCTGCAACTTCGTCTTCGAAAGAAACAGTCATTTTTAAACAACGAAACTTGTGCGGCCCTGAAAAGGGCCTTTTTATTATAAATCGGCGAGCGGCGGCGGCGATGATGCACCACACGACACACACACCGACCGGGGTAGGTATGGTTATTTAACCTCCGAAACCGTACAGGGTACGCCCCTGGCGTTTCAGAGCGTAGACCACGTCCATGGCGGTGACGGTCTTCCTCTTGGCGTGCTCGGTGTAGGTGACGGCGTCACGGATCACGTTCTCTAGGAACACCTTGAGCACACCGCGGGTCTCTTCGTAGATCAAACCGGAGATACGTTTCACGCCACCTCTGCGAGCGAGACGACGGATCGCGGGCTTCGTGATACCTTGGATGTTATCACGGAGCACCTTCCTGTGACGTTTGGCGCCTCCTTTCCCCAGACCCTTTCCTCCTTTACCGCGACCGGTCATCTTGAAATGTTACAAGATTGTTTGTTGTACGAACGAAATTCAACACTACGTTAGGCGGGCAGCGCGTAACTAACTCGCTACACACGACGGTGCTCCGATATTTATACGATTCCATTGAGACAGCGGGTAGGCTACAGGCGTAGTGGGGTGGGGGCCGTACACTCGATCACACGTAGCGTTGCGCGCGACGGTGCGATAGAGACGGACGATTGTTTACAAATCGATCGATTTTTCATAAATAGGTACATAACAATATTAACAAAAAAAAGAATAATAATAATAATAATAATAATAATAATAATCAAATTAATCAACATCAACATAACAATATTATTAATATCATATCGAATACATCGGTTCGGCATCTCGTCCGCTGTTTATTTTTCTCTCACCTTACACGCATATAATTATAATATGTACCTATTTATTTTTATTTTTATGGTTATAGTACATTTACGTAACGTACCTTACCTTACGTGTACTATTATAATATGTATGTACTCACTACACACAGACTGGGCAATGTAAATCACCTCTATCATGCAACGGTGTCGATGTACTAGTAAATTATATTCATCAGATTATGAGTACATACCTAAAAGAAATAAC
>CAWUPE010001049.1:0-14078 GCA_963924145.1 Pyrausta purpuralis | reverse complement strand
GATTTTTTATGGAAAAACTTCTTTGACAAGAGCCTACCAGCCTTACTATTACTAAACTACGTTAAGACATCTGTTTAAATATGATATGCCTAGTTTAAAACATCAATCAAATCAAATTACATAAGGGTGACATTTCACTTTAGCCACATAACATTAAACAGTAGTTCAAATCTTGTTTATTTAATTGTGGTAAGGCCGTTTATCTTTTTGATGATAAATAAATAAATAAAATAAATAAATAAATATTTGACAACATCACATTCATTGCTCCGATAAGTAGCTAATAAAACACTTGTGTCATGGAAATCGGAAACAACGGTGGTACCACAACATCCAGACCCGAGACAAACAAAAAAGACGTTTTCTACATTGACCCGATCGGGAATCGAACCCAGAACCTCACGAGATGGCGACGCTCGAAACCAGCGTGCTAGCCACTCGACCACGGAGGTCGTCACATCTATACTAATATTATAAAGCTGAAGAGTTTGTTTGTTTGTTTGTTTGTTTGAACGCGCTAATCTCAGAAACTACTGGCCCGATTTGAAAAAATATTTTTCTGTTGGATAGTCCATTTATCGAGGAAGGCTTTAAGCTATATAACATAAAGATACGACTCACAAGACCACAGCAGCGATGAAAAATGTAGCGAAAACGGGAGAAAGATATTCCTTTTGAGAGCTTCCGCTGCGTACGCTGCGGAAACCGCTAAAGTTACACAAAAATCATGTATGACAAGATTGTTCAACATTAAGAGTTCTATAATAAAGTCCGCGACAGCATAAGTCTATCTTTTATGGTTGACTTACTACAACCTTTTTAATGTTAATAAATTTGTAAAAAAATAATGCATTATTTTTAGAGGTGTATTATACACACAGGTATTTATTCTTATCAAAATAAATACATTCATCATCACGAGCATTTCATTTAGAACAAAGTTGCCCTTTATATCATTTGATTCCAATAAATATCTTAGGAGCTATCACAGTTTTACTTGGATGAATTAACCACTGGATATGAAACGCAAGAGCGAATGTATGAAAACATCATTAGCCAATTTCTGCGGGGCGGGGGGAGCTAGTCGTGTCATTTTTTGACGTTTGGTGCATGAAAGTGTCGATATTTTTTATCGATATGTGTGGAACGAATGAATGAACGAATCTTTTGTAAAAAGACATATAATTTTCATCACGTAAACAAAAAAATACATTATGGACATGCTTTAGAATGTTTTTAACACTCACAGTGTCATATTTTATATTCATAAAGATGAAATAAGAAACCAAAAATTTGCGCACGGGCGGGACTTGAACCAGCAACCTTTTTGGCAAACCGGGCCAAACGCTCTTACCAATTGAGCTACCGTGCTGTTAGTCCGACCCTGCGAAATTTGTGGTTTCTTATCATAAACAGACGGCTAGATGGCGCTAAGCGTCACGCAATTGACGTTTTCATAAGAAACCACAAATTTCGCAGGGTCGGACTAACAGCACGGTAGCTCAATTGGTAAGAGCGTTTGGCCCGGTTTGCCAAAAAGGTTGCTGGTTCAAGTCCCGCCCGTGCGCAAATTTTTGGTTTCTTATTTCATCTTTATGAATATAAAATATGACACTGTGAGTGTTAAAAACATTCTAAAGCATTAGATAGCGAAGCGACATCAATTTCCAAGTTGAATTTATTCTGTAAAGAATAACTGCTTGGGCCATCTGTTTCATAAACAGACGGCTAGATGGCGCTAAGTGTCACGCAATTGACGTTTTCATAAGAAACCACAAATTTCGCTGGGTCGGACTAACAGCACGGTAGCTCAATTGGTAAGAGCGTTTGGCCCGGTTTGCCAAAAAGGTTGCTGGTTCAAGTCCCGCCCGTGCGCAAATTTTTGGTTTCTTATTTCATCTTTATGAATATGAAATATGACACTGTGAGTGTTAAAAACATTCCAAAGCATTAGATAGCGAAGCGACATCAATTTCCAAGTTGAATTTATTCTGTAAAGAATAACTGCTTGGGCCATCTGTTTCATAAACAGACGGCTAGATGGCGCTAAGCGTCACGCAATTGACGTTTTCATAAGAAACCACAAATTTCGCAGGGTCGGACTAACAGCACGGTAGCTCAATTGGTAAGAGCGTTTGGCCCGGTTTGCCAAAAAGGTTGCTGGTTCAAGTCCCGCCCGTGCGCAAATTTTTGGTTTCTTATTTCATCTTTATGACATTATGGACATGTTTAATGCACAAACCATCGAATGAACAACTGAAACATAGAACGTTTATATGAACGGTCTGGCAAGAACCACTAACAAGAACTTCCTAAGACATTGTGAAACCGCCTGTAAGTACAGTCGACAGCACATCAGGTTAACCACTTTTATTGCAAACTGTCCCTTATCACAACTGCATAAGATCCCGCGGTGTTTACCTTGACGTGCTGTTGTCCGTACATACAGCCCAGCACCATTTAAATCCTCCTATGGGATAATTAGTATGTATTATGCATTATGCAGTAGTAGATTTTTGCGTTGGCATTAAATCACACTGGTGTTAAATGAATACTACATATTCGGTGATGTTTTGTGTGGATCCATTTTGTCTCCCTACGACCCACTTTATATTCCTTAATGGATCCACAGGAAATCCCAAAATCATGACAGTAATTTTTACTGTTCATTTACAAGTCACTTCTAGAAATTTTGACTTACCAAAGTTATGAAATGGTGAAAAAATTAATTGAATTGAATCTGAAATATATTTTAAGGATGTATTGTCATAAAATATAAAGTTTAAAATTTTAAAGCAAACTGTTGTATTTTTAAGATTGTCTTAATCTACTCTCTAGAGAAACATTTTTTAAGATTTATATTTTTATTTTAAAAGTATTCATATTAATAATTTGATAATAGTACGTTTATCGATATGATTTATCGACAATTGTCAAGCACAATTAAAACTAAACTGACAAGGGAACGAATGATAAACATACGACAATCCTACCGTATTAAATATACGTTATCTTGTTGATTTTGTAGGAACTGACCACTACTTTTTCAATGGCAATGTAACTTTTCTCTTGGAAAACACATTTCACTATTTTCAAGAAAAATTAACAGCTTTATTGGGATAAAAAGTTACTCACGGATGAATTTTTTTTTTTTTTTTGTGTTGCCGCTATAATTTTTACACAAAAATATGATACATTTACCCATTTTTCCCGACAATGTTTCTCACTGAGCTCTATCACCATACTGACAAGACGTCACCTGTAAGTGAGGCCAAAAAGCCCGCTTCGTGGCTAAGGGGGCACAAGCGAAATGGCCCGTCATTGCGCGTCCAGTGGTTTATTCGTCCAAGCAGTTTTAACATAACTCCGCACCAAAAATAATGTTCGCAGCTTAAGTACAACGTGCGCTTGCGCTAATCTTTACTAATATTATAAAGCTGAAGAGTTTGTTTGTTTGTTTGTTTGTTTGTTTGAACGCGCTAATCTCAAAAACTACTGGCCCGATTTAAAAAAATTACTTTTACGTTGGATAGTCCATTTATTGAGGAAGGCTTTAGGCTATATAACATAAAGATACGACTCATAAGACCACAGCAGCAATGAAAAATGTTGCGAAAACGGGAGAAAGATATTCCTTTTGAGAGCTTCCGCTGCGTACGCTGCGAAAACCGCTTAAGTAACACAAAAATCATGTATGACAGGATTGTTCAGCATTAATAGTTCTATAATAAAGTCCGCTACAGCATATGTTTATCTTTTATGGTTGACTTACTATAACCTTTTTTTATGTTAATAAATTTGTAAAAAAAATAATGCATTCTTTTTAGAGGTTTATAATACACACAGGTATTTATTTTCTTATCAAAAATAAATACATTCATCATCACGAGCATTTCATTTAGAACAAAGTTGCCCTTTATATCATTTGATTTCAATAAATATCTTAGAAGCTATCACAGTTTTAACATAACTCCGCACCAAAATAATGTTCGCAGCTTAAGTACAACGTGCGCTTGCGCTAATATATTATAAAGCTGAAGAGTTTGTTTGTTTTAACGCACTTATTTCAGGAACTGCTGGGCCGATTTGAAAAAATATTTCTCTGTTGGATAGCTTATTTATCGAGAAAGGCTTTAGGATATAAAACATCACGCTGCGACGGGAGGGGAGGGAGCAAACTCAAAACGCGCGGACGAAGTCGCGGGGGACCGCTAGTTAAAAAAATAACTAAAAAATAACTTGTATATTTTTGTCCTCAGCCTGAACGTATAGACCCGCCGGACCCGGCGCGGCCAGACTACGACATTCGCGCGGACGTGTGGTCGCTCGGCATATCGCTCGTCGAGCTGGCCACCGGCGTGTTCCCCTACAGAGACTGCCAGAACGACTTCGAGGTGTTGACCAGGGTGAGTGATTAACCACCAGTATGTTGCAAACGCAGTGGCATAGCCGTCCCTAACCATTCGATTATTCAAACGCTTTGCTCGCCGCGACCGTCACGTTCGTACCATTCTAAGGGCGTTTCATTCATATACGAGGGCGGTATAGTGTGTATAAACGTCCTAAGATTTCTAAAAGTGAGTGAGAGAGGTAAAATGTCAAAAATACAAGATAATATAAGAACAACCGAGATCCCGGGTACGATTCCCGGTCGGGTCAATGTAAAAAATCTTTCTGGATGTTGTCGGTACCACCGTGTCTGATTTCCATAAGTCATAACACAAGTTCATTGACTACTTACTTTGATATCAGAGCAATGTATGTAATTGGTGTCCGATATTTATTTATTATCTTATACAGGGTGTCCCAGAACTCAACGTCAAACCGAAACGGGGTGACAGGATTGATCGTAAGCATCATGACAAAAATCAGAAAAAAAAAATCTATCCCATGCAGTTTGAAATTTATGGGCATTTTAAGAAAAACCTAGAAATTTAGTCAAACTGTAACAATTTTTTCGGTTATTATGGTTATTTTTTTTTTTTGTTCATTTTATACTTTGGAACCATAACCCTAAATAGCATTTCAGAATGACAGTCAAAAATAATGGACACAGTTTGCCCCAAGTTTCCTAGAAATAAGACTGATTTGTTAAACTATGAATTTAAAATTTCCCAATTTGTCGACTTTGGAAGGCCGATTTTTCCTAACCAATTTTACTCTGTTAAAATAATTTTTGATTCGCACAAACTCATGACAGGGTCCTTAATTTTACGGCAAAATGATGACAGAGATGGATACTGGGACATGTTGGGCCATGAGTGAGCGAGACAGATTGGTAGTAGTAGTAGTAAAAATTGGTTAGGAAAAATCAGGTAACATGAGGTTTTTTATTATTTACTCGTTATTTTTTTTAGTATGAAACTAACAAGTATTGTACCGTTTTAGATTCCTGACTAAATGCGCCAACTTTTAATGGCACTTGCCAAGGCACTCTACATTTTTTTTTAAAGGAGGGCCGGGCCTTCCAAAGTCGACAAATTGTGTAAATTTTAAATTCATAGTTTAACAAATCAGTCTTATTTCTAGGAAACTTGGGGCAACTGTGTCATTATTTTTTGACTGTCATTCTGAAATGCTATTTAGGGTTATGGTTCCAAAGTATAAATGAACAAAAATAAAAAAAATAAAAAAACATAATAACCGAAAATTGTTACAGTTTGACTAAATTTCTAGGTTTTTCTTAAAATGCCCATAATTTTCAAACTGCATGGGATAGATTTTTTTTTCTGATTTTTTGTCATGATGCTTACGATCAATCCTGTCACCCCGTTTCGGTTTGACGTTGAGTTCTGGGACACCCTGTATATAAAAATTCTCGTGTCACAATGTTCGTTCCCGTACTCCTCCGAAACGGCTTGACCGATTCTCATAAAATTTTGTGAGCATATTGAGTAGGTCTGAGAATCGGCCAATATCTATAACTATTTTTCATACCCATCATTTTTTTTAAGTTACTCTGAGACTGCTTAAAATTTTAAATTACGGGGACTGGGCGGGACGGGGCCGGGGCGAGATGAGAATGGGGGCGAAACAAAGTTCGCTGGGTCCGCTAGTTATTTATAACTTACAAATCTGCGGCATTTCCTAACAAATCTAAGTATCAACTGTTGACAAACGTGCTGATTTTATCTCCTCTAGTTGTGTTTTGTTGTAGTGCTTTGTCAATAATTAAATAATGATCTTAAATTAAAATATGAAATGATTTTTTTTAGGTAATATCAGACGAACCGCCACATTTACCAGAAGACAGCAATTTTTCACCAGAATTTAAGTCATTTGTATCTCAGTGGTAAGTTCCAAATCAAATTAATAATATTAAAACTTAGTCATTATTAAAAAAAAAAAGTCTTATTAATGTTTACTTTCTTTGCAGCCTAACAAAAAACTACCGCCACCGACCAAAGTACGCTAAGCTCTTAGAACACCCATTCGTAGTGAACTCCGCTAGGAGTAACGTATCCGTGGAAGCGTGGTACGCGTCCTTACCCATATCCTCTCACGGGACGCCTTCAAAGACCTGCGCAGTGCCTCAGAGGACTATACCGAATCATACGGTGGACAGTGGTAGTGTGACGACGCTGGCGACGCACAGTGTGACCGCAAGCAACGGGTTCGATGCGCCCGCGACGCCTGTTAGGAACTTTGTGACGAACGTTGCCCATTGGACGCCGGATCAGGCCACGCCTACGCCTAGTAGGTGAGTACTGGGTTTTATTTTCAACCGACTTCAAAAAAGGAGGAGGTTATCAATTCGACTGTATGTTTTTTTTGTGTGTTTGTTACCTCATATCTCAGTCGTTTGTCGACCGAATCGAAATTTTTTTTTCGCTTACTTAGAGCGTTGTTCCTTCTAGTTGATCCCATTTTTTTTTCCATTTTGGGATCTGATGATGGAATCTTGGTGTAATCAAGGGAAACCCTCAGATTTTAAAGGCATGTATAGTGTTTCTTTACTAGAATCTTAATGTTGACGTGTTGTTACGTCTGATAGTCAACATCTTGTGGGGCTGTGCTGATGGTGGAACTCCTTAACGCTTAAGAGTTCAGTAATTATAATGACGGAACTTATGATAGTTAATTTGTAGCTTCTTAAAAAAATAGAATCATAAGGTGCAACTCCCCCCCCCCCCCCAACCCCCCCTCTCAGGTAATCACTAAAAATGAAGAAGTAAAATAAACTTTTTAAAAAAAGTAAAAAAACCGACTTCAAAACCAAAATGCACTAAAAAGTCTTAAATAAACTCTTCACCATTGAAAGGAAACGAATCCGTTTTAGGCTAATAATTTCTTTTTGGAGTCGGTGCCATCACTTTGACCATAAAGCATCAACTATCACAGCACTCTTATAACACCCATTCGTAGTGAACTCCGCTAGGAGTAACGTATCCGTGGAAGCGTGGTACGCGTCCTTACCCATATCCTCGCACGGGGACGCCTTCAAAGACCTGCGCAGTGCCTCAGAGGACTATACCGAATCATACGGTGGACAGTGGTAGTGTGACGACGCTTGCGACCCACAGTGTGACCGCAAGCAATGGTTATGATGCGCCCGCGACGCCTGTTAGGAACTTTGTGACGAACGTTTCCCATTGGACGCCGGATCAGGCCACGCCTACGCCTAGTAGGTGAGTACTCGGTTTTATTTTGTGTTGTATATTAACTAATTTTGAGACTATTTTGCGAAGTAATGTCACAAGCCGTTTCAAAGTGTTTTAAGTGTCATTAATATGAGAGTTCTTTGAGGGAAAGACTAGTGATGTAAAATGAAGAAAAAAAATCCGTTTTTTTTTAAAAGAAAAAAAAAACGTAGAACCGTTGTTTTTTTTTTCTAAATTTGTTTTTTTTGCCTTACATTTTAGTTCACTTATAATGTTTATTACCGTGTGCAAATGTAATTGATTTGGGGATTTCCCTTTCGTTGATGTAAAAAATGCTGCCAACATATTCATGAAATCTTAGTACCATTCAACCAGAAAAGTAAAGTAGAGTTAAAAATAAACCGAAAAACTCTATTCCCTATGTATTCTTAAGTATTTGTCTTAAAAGTTTTGGATTTCGTACTCTTGAAAAAAAAACATGGTCTAGAAAAAAACAGTTTTTTTTAAGGTTTTTTTTCAACGTTTTTTTCGCATTAGAAAAAAACGTTTTTTTTTGCAACACTAGGAAAGACTCTGGTCGTTTTCGTACATTATATAGTCGTTTTAATATAGCCAAGGTCATAATCGTTTGTGTATCACACACAATTGATGCCCGATTTTGTCATGTATCGAGTTTACCGACGCCACGCTTGAAGTGACGCTTGTTTCGTCGTATCGATTTTCGTTTGAATGTGGTTAGCCCGCAGAGACATCGGCCGTGCGTGCTAGAGAATTTTCCTATTAATCTTATTAAACATAGACTGTTAGTAGCAGAACGACAGAATTTAACATGCTACACTAAATATATTTAGTGCCTAAAAGTACAACCTAAAGTTTGAAAGTTTTGCAATTGAAACATTGCGTGTTTAATAAGTTCACTACATACAAACATTATATCCAGAAAGTTTCGTTTTGTATATAAGGCTACCTCGTTTTAAGTGATAATATTTTAAAGGCAGATTCAGAAAAATAAATGAAACATATTTTGTACGAAAAAAAAAATTTTTTTATACGCTAGTTTTCGAGAAAATTGCCTCTAAACATGTAGAAAAAAAGAGTAAAATAAAACACCCCGTGCCGCGTGTTGCTGAGCGGAGCTCTCGGTTTTTGTAGGTATTGTCATACGCGCCGCCCATCGCCGTGTCGCCGCAATGTTGCCTGCCTGCCTACACGTGTCGCGCTCGCGGCCACTCCCCGCCCACCCGGATAGCCGCGCGACGCGAGTTATGTATGGGTCGTCGACGTGTTTCTCGTCGACGAAACTAGACCGTTGAATTTCGTCTATCGACTAGTCGATCAACTAGTTGAATTCGACGACTAGTCGATCGCATGAACATATGAACTATCTAGACGAGCTAGACGACAGATCGACTCGTTTACAATTAACGTGAGTCTAATCAACTGTTCTCACCAGCGCGTTTATTGTAATAATAACGTACCTATCGCGTCAGATTTAAAGTTCACTTTAGATTGTTTCGACGTATTCAACTACAGCAAACGACGAAGTGACGCAGCAATGCTTGTTTGTAAAATTGTAATTATATATTTCCTACTTACAGCCTCTGGTTTAAAGTTTACTTAATTTTTTTTCAACGTGTTTTATTATTTTTTATCGCCTACGGTAAAAAAACGTCAACATCGAGTTGCGCGTTGATATGAACCTGTAGACTACTCGTTTATCAGTCTATGAATTCGACTAGTCGATCAGAGAACTATAGACCGTCTAATCGTTGATGTCACGTCCGACGGTTGATTTAACTAGTCCGTCTATTAAACGCTCATGTCTAACGCGAGTCAGTCTGCCAAAAAATTCGCGTTTGTATGTTGTGTGCGCGCGCGTCGCGGACCCGCGGTGCGTTTTCCGGAGCCTGGGCTGGGTAACATAGTTTCCCGCCGCGCCTTGACCTGGTACAGCACCTACAGCCAAACACCGCAGACGCTTGCTATGGCGGTTTCTGCACAACGAAGCCCTCCACCTTTATCATTTGAGGGTCCAAGATTTGCTGTTGGCGGCTTTACGCCTTTATCACTTGACGGTCCAACTTTTGCTGCTGATGCGGACTATGCGACGAAGATCGAGCAGCTCGAGCTCGAGTCCTCCCGTTGACTACTGCGCAATTGCACGTTGCAGGGATAACGTGCATGCACAACATAATGCTGCAGTTATTCGCCACCAATTCCAGCAAAGGTTCAGTGCATACGTGTGTGAATGAACAGTGAATGCCGTGATGGCTAGTGAAAAAAAAAGCAGTGCTCGTGATAGCTAGATTGTCTAGTGCTCGCTTCAGGGCCCTTATTTTTGAATCACTTGCGTCAAGATGGCGTGTGATATTCATTGTTTAATGTCCGATTTTCCTATGAAAAATTAGTATCATCTCACGTGGAAGTGATTTGCAAAAATGATTAATGAATTTTGTGAGTAGGTACCAACGCCAATATTTTGCGTGATTTTTATTGATTTTTAATTTGTTTTCGAACAAAACTCACACGCCCTATTCAAGCGAGTGATTCAAAAATAGAGGCCCAGTTTGCATAATAAGGTTAGGAGGTATCGCCTCAATTGGCAATTGTAAAATAAGATGTTACCGTAAAAAATAGTAACCTGTTTTACTGCAAATTTTTGACGTCTTTGTTTTCTATTGTTAACTTATCGCTGCTAATAAAGAAAACGTATTTGTAAACCAATGCAGAAATCCTAGTTTTAATTTATTTTATTGTGAAATAAGACTTGTATCCACATATCTTTACAAAAACTGAGCAAGTGTGATAATTAAAAGTAAAAAAATAATAAAAATGTACGTAATTTTCAAAGATGTGTTCGCGTTTTATGTGTTATGTTAATTTACGGTACCTAATAAACGAAATTTAAAACAAAACTGTGTTAAATTTACTTACGCAATTTTAAGTGCATATCCATCTACTGAATCAAAAGGAATCAATAGGTACTCATTAGGTAGGTAGGTAGGTAACTACAACATCTGTCTAAGTTAAATTTAGTAAGATTGAAAATTTTAATAGGTATTCTTTTTAAAGTTTACTTTCACATAAGATTTGTCTTATTATTATTAAATAATCAGAGGTAACACAACACAATTAGGAAGTTTACTTTCACATAAGCTTTGTCTCCTTATTATTATTAAATAAACAGAAGGAACACAACACAATTAGGTAGTTTTAGTTTATCATACCTGCCCAGCTGTTCATGTTTTAAGCCTGCGATAAACACATAGGTACCTAAGTATAGTTTCTGTCTTAGTTTATCATACATTCCCAGCTGTTAGGGTTTTAGGCCTACGATTAATGAACACATACCTACCTAAGTTGAGTTTCTGTTTCAGAGAATCATACCTACCCAGCTGTTTTAGGCCTCAGATAAATGGGCACATACCTTCCTAAGTTTTTGTCTTTGTTTTTCATACCCAGCTGTTTTTGTTTGTTTAGCGTTTATCTAACTGATCTATCTGTTTGATTTATTAGGTACTGATACACGTTGATAATGTTTTTTTTCATATTAGTGTTTCGTAATAATAGGTAATCGAATGCAGTAGGTAGTTACCTTTAATATTATTATTATGTAGGACTAAATAAATAGGCGCGCAGTGGCGCTCCCTACCGCGCATCGGCACGCCGCATGAATGAGATAGGCATCTTCTGTCACGCTCACGCCCACGCGTCTGTCTCGTTCTCGCTTAGCTAGTCCATCTTCCGTCACACTCAGGCCCATACGTCTGTCTAGTTTTCGCTCAATGTAGTACTTATGTAAGAGACGAAAGGCGATGTCGCGGAACAGGGTGCTCTTAAAAAAATAATATTTTTTTTTGTTAGGAAAAATAAAAACGTAAACGGGCCAGTTTTCAAAAAAAAATAATTATTGGGTCCTCTTTCTATGTTATTGTTTGATGCTCTGTTAAAATATTATCACTTAAAACGAGGTAACCTTATATAATTAGGACCGAAGTTATAGGTGTCCAAAAAATCGACAAAACACTTCGAGTAAAGTTAGGTAGTGTGCCCTTGCGCTTTGCTCGTCTCGGTTTTGGCGGGCCAACCCCCGTGAGATAGACTACAATTTGCTCGAGATCTCAAAAACTCTAGTTTCGGTTCTTCATACGGATGCAATAATTGCCTCGGTGGCGCAGCGGTAAGAGGGACTCACTTTAAAGTAATTGCTGCGCCAGTGGTTTCGGGTTTTATCCCCGGTCGGGACAAAAATGTTTTCTGTTCAGAAATACTTCGGTTAGCCCGGAGTTTGGAACTTGGCGGTGATTCACCCCCGTGCTTTTCAAGCACGTAAAGCTGTTGGTCCTGCGCCTGATCTCTCTCCGGTCGTGTCAGATTTCTATTCCATCGGGGAGAGTGCGCCTGTGTTTGTACACACACTTGTGCACTATAATATGTTCCACGCATTTGGTTAGTCGTTGTGACTGGCCACCATAGTCGAAATCGACCAGCAGGACTATTATTGTTTGAGTATTTTAAATTTAATATTGTTTCAGGAGAAGTGCAGGCAACACGCACACGGCGACGCATATAGTGTCGGCGAGCAACGGGTTCGATGCGCCCGCGACGCCAGTCAGGAATTTCGTCACCAGCGCCAGCCATTGGGACGCCGGACCAGACCACGCCCACGCCAAGCAGGTAATTAAAGAAAAAAACACTGTAAAAAAATACAGTAAAATAAGAAAAAAATAGCGTTTACGTATAAGGGTCATCACGAACACACATTTTAATAAGAATCAGTCCGTAGGCAAGCCACGTCTGTTGTCTTCAAAGGGTGTTAAGACCTAACGCATATAGAACCATTGGTCACGGTCACTAAAACACGACCTTATATAAGGTTACCTCGTTTTAAGTGATAATATTTAAAGGACCAATTGTGCACAATAAATGAATATTTTTTGTTGAAAAAACTTAGGGTTTTTTTTACGCTAGTTTTTGAGAAATTTAGGGACTAAGTTAATATTTTGCCTTATACACCGTGACTTTTTAATTACCCGAGAAAACGAAAATTTGCGTTTATAAAAAATATGTATATCCGTAAGTAACACACAAATATTATAGCGTGCATACAAAAATATCGTTTTATAGGACTTCAAATAAATCCTGTTAATGCACCAAAAACATGTTAAACCATCTTCGTAGTATTTGTTCAATGAGAGAGAGAGAGAGACGCATGAATTCATTCAGACTCGCACGGCGCTCGCGCTGTCCCCGCGCATGCGCTACTGCTACGCCTAGTGCCAACGATTGTCAAGATCGCCAAGCATCGCGGGTTCGCATCCGCACTAGCATTTAATAAACGTGATATCTGTTGATTTGTATGTTGTGGCCATTACGAAGTAATAAAAAATAGCACGTTTCACGATTTTTTTTTATCTGCGTAATAAATTGTTTATTTTAATTACTTAGTTAAGGTGTATTTTAAAATATGAAATCCACTAGGTATTAACAAGATTAACAAATGATACAAATACCTAAAAACCTTAAAACAAATATCGACATACCTTACACGTATTGCAGTATTTTTTCAAAATGTCCTCCTCCCTCCGAGATTCAAACACGTGCTCTTTTCCGCAAGTTATTCTTCAAAGAAATAAGCACGTTTCTTTGAGCTTGAACCTCTTGAAAAGCTGCAATGATCCGGTTTTGCAAATCACCAACACTCGTGGGTTCACTCACAAACACTCGGCGCTTGATCTCGCTCCACAAATAAAAGTCCACGGGCGTAAGGTCCGGGGACCGCGGAGGCCAGGGCACGGGCCCGCCGCGGCCGATCCACCGCGCTCCGAACTCGCCGTTTAGGTACGCGCGCACTGCATTGTGGTAATGGGGCGGAGCACCGTCATGTTGGAAGTACAGCGACTGGAGATACGCGAGGGGCACGTCGTCCATTATGGTCGGCAACATCTCCTGGAGAATAGCTAAATAGCTTGCACCCGTCAATCGCCCTTCGATGAAATATGGGCCGATGATAGTGTCGTTAAACACACCTGCCCATACGTTGAGTGAAAAACGGTGTTGGTAGGAGTGCCGCTTTGACAATTTTGGATTCACGTAACTCCAGTAGTGTTCATTGTGGCTGTTGAAAACACCGATCCGAGTAAACAAACATTCATCGGCGAACAAAATGTAAGCGTTTGGGTTTGCTAACACCCACTCGCAGAACGACACTCGCGGCTGTCTGTCACTGTCACTGAGCTCCTGCACTTTGCGGTAGTGAAACGGGTGCATGACCGATGAAATTATTTTCCATACGCAGTTCTGGCTCACGTGGAAATGTCGGGCTCCTTCACGGGTACTGCGTCGCGGGTCTTCTTCAAAATACTGTACGACGTCATCGTACAGATCTTGTGGGTACGAGACCCCCGAGCGTCCTTGTGCGTGAGCCGGGGTGCGGAACTGCCCATGGTCTAACAGCCTCTGCCAGGCTCCCAACAT
>CAWUPE010001048.1:0-21937 GCA_963924145.1 Pyrausta purpuralis | reverse complement strand
CGTTCAGAAGTTCTTAGGGTAGCCCGGAGTTTGGTAATCGGCAATGTTTCACCCCCATGCCTTGGAAAAGCACGTAACGTCGTTGGTCCTGTGCCTGATCTCTCTCCGGTCGTGTCAGCTTGCTGTCCCATCGGGCTATGAGAGTGAAACTAATAGAGAGTGCACCTGTGTTTGCACACACACTTGTGCACTATAATATGTCCCGCGCAGTTGGTTAGTCGTAGTGACTGGCCACCGTAGTCGAAATCGGCTAATATAACTTCTTTAATTTATCTACAGAAAGTAACTGCCTTAATATAACCTGAGAAAAGCCTTTTTTGTATGGGTAAAGAACTACAATTCTTGAATATGTAAATACTAATTAAATCTACATAAGTATCTATGACTTACCCGTAGTGAGCGGAACAAAGTTTCAAACATAAATAAATAAATATCCTTTGGACATTCCCACACATCGCCATCTAGTCCCAAAGTAAGCTACTCAAAGCTTGTGTTATGGGTGCCAGACAACGGATATAATACTTAGATACTTTTTGTTTGTAAATACATACATGATATACATAGAAAACACCCAGACCAATACAAACAGACATGTTTGACACGGGGATCGAACCCGCACCCGCTGCGTAGTAGGCGATTTCTCGACCACTACACCAGACGGGTCGTCGTACATTATCACGTAGATTTCACTGTAAAGGTATGTACGTGATTTAATTTACTCACAGTTATTTTCTTTCGTAATGTTATAAGGGCAACAAAGAACAACTATTGTTATCTTACAACAAGACGTCTCACATCCAATCAGCATGATTTATTTCTGCGATCAACACGATCTATACATAAAACATAGCAAAGCAATAAAATTATGTCGTAGCTGCATACAAATTGTATGTTTCCTTACAAGTTTTCCATCGTTTAGCACATTTTCCTTATCCGAACCTCCGAGGTAGTTCATTAATGTGTGAGTGCCTGTTTAATTGAAAAAGGAAATTGTGATACCTTCTTTCGAGTATATAGTCGAATATAAAAAGGGTGCGCTATAAAAATCATCTTATAAAATTGTAAAATTAATCATAATGTTATCACAATTATTAAACACGTCAACCTATTTTAGTTATTTAAAAAAAATGAGATAAAAGGAGACATTTTCGACATAATCTACTCGTGTGTTGACAAAATTTCATCTTTTCTTCATTTCATATCATTCATTGATGTAATTCCTTTCAAATAAGTTTTTGACGTAACATTAAATGTTTTCGGAATACGATAAGAAAATGCAGGAATACAGACATGTCAAACGAGTTATTTAAACGGGTATCTAAAATACCTACCTGAAAATATATAGTTAGTTATAACTATGGGTACTTACAACAAAAAAGTTGGCAAGAACCGAGGACGACCAGTTTTTAGGACCGATGTTACGGTCAAGTTGCGATTTGGGACAGTTCGCGAATCGACCACTTTCCAGATCTGAGTTATGGCTAAGAAACAATGATTTAGTATTAGTTAAACCAGATTTATCGTTTTCCACTTAACTTAGCAACTGATTCGAAGTTAAATGTTGCATAGTTTTTACTGTCTAGTGTATGTAGACAAAGTTTTATCTAAGAAACTTTTAAACCTTAACCTATTGACCATTTTAACAAATATTTTTAGTTTCTGAAAGTCATTCGACAAGACAATTTCTTCATGTTTTACCTGATCGCAATGGATCTCAAATTAATGGTCGATTGTAAACCCAAATTTAAATATGATGATATCACACAAATTATAAGTATAACATATTATTTTAACATATATTATAAAAGGTTAGGTGCCAAAGAAGGCACACTTTATGTTTGGTGCAAAATCCAGCCCAAAACTAACAATATAATTTCAATGTCAGGTCATGCCTAGCGTAAAAAGGGGGCTACCAAAGCGGGTTCTGATTTCAAGGCATCACTTTCAAACAGCATTCTGTTTAACACTTAACCCTATTTCTGTCCAGTGACGCGGCAAAGTTGACAAGGGTCGTCCCAACCCTTTGGTCACCAAATAAGACGGCCGAGAGTTCTCGGCGCACTTCAGCCGTTGAAATTCGGCAAAGAAACTTCGAAGGCATGTTTTAATCATACATGCCATTATGGTGGAGACTCCTCCTTTTTTACGATTTTATATTTAGTGACTCACTTGATTTTTATAATCTATAATCTATAATCTTCTATAATCGTTTTTAAAGAGGAAATGTAAAATAATGATGAAATATCGAAAACTTCATTTAGAATGTGTTTTTAAAATCGTTTATTATATCCTTTGGACATTCCCACACAGCGCCATCTAGCCCCAAAGTAAGCTACTCAAAGCTTGTGTTATGGGTGCCAGACAACGGATATAATACTTAAATACTTTTTTTTTGTAAATACATACATGATATACATAGAAAACACCCAGACCAATACAAACAGACATGTTCATGCACACAAATGTTTGTATTGTGCGGGGATCGAACCCGCACCCGCTGCGTAGTAGGCGATTTCTCGACCACTACACCAGACGGGTCGTCAAACTCATAATCTAGTGAAACAATCGCATAATTAGATAAATAACTTACTTACTCATTTGCAATCCAATGATCTTGACATACTTGTTAAATATCTATTTATTTTAATACAATCTTATGGATTATTTATACAGCAGTTGGTTTAGAAGAAGTACAGTTTCCCAATGTGAAATAATAAATGAATCAATCGAATGGGTTACGTACGAAGATATTTTGTAAAATTTCTTATTGAAAGCTTGAACCGCATCATGATCAGTCAAGAGACAAAATGTCTGTCCGATAACCATGCATTAGATCATTCGATCATACCTGTTGTGATCGACGGGCGATGACTCTACTAAACAAAAAACTTGAGCTATTATTAGAAAAGATCAAACTAAAGAGATCTCTATGCCAAGGGCGTAAGAATGATGAATATGGGCTAATTTTTCATGGCACATATTTTTTTTAACATTTTGTAGATCGAACAGGCTATTGACGAAAAAGTGATTCTAGTTTCTTCGTTGTCGATTTTTAGTATCTAGGAGCTCTTTAGGAGGACAGATTTAGAGGGTAAAGCGTCTGTTCTTATATAAGGTTATTGGTCATTTATAATTAGAAACCAAAGTTATTAAAAAAATGTTCTTTTAATAACTTTGGTTTTCCGTAGAAGGCTATTACAGTGTTTGACTACTTTATTACCTATCCAGTATAAAGAAACATACTAAAGCCAGATTTTTTCAACGTCAGATAAATAATATTCGTTGAATAAAATACAGTACGCCTAATTTTAAAACTATTTGTCAGCAATCATTTATGTAAATGTCATTTTACTTCGTTTGTTTTTGCTTGTTAGGGTTCCGTAGCCGAATGGCAAAAACGGAACCCTTATAGTTTCGTCAAGTCTGTCTGTCTGTCTGTCTGTCAGTCTGTCTGTCTGTCTGTCTGTCTGTCTGTCTGTCTGTCCGTCCGTATGTCACAGCCATTTTACTCTGTAACTATAAGCATTACACGGTTGAAATTTTGTAGGAAGATGTATCCTGTTAACCGCTTACCGATTCTCATACAAAAAATAAAAAATAATGACATTTAAGGGGGGGCTCCCATACATAAAACTAAAAACAAAAAAATTTTTTTTAGTCAAACCTATGCGTGTGAGGTGTCAATAGATAGGTCTTTTAAAATGACATTGAGGTTCCTAAAACCATTTTCTTTTAAAGTCTAACGTTTCATAGCTAGACGCTTCCAAAGTGGTAAAATGGGCGTCCCCCCCCCCCCCATCTAACTTCTAAACCAAGCAAGTGTAAATTTTGAAAAAAATATATGATGTAGATCTTAATTAAAACTTTTAACGAAAATTGATTAGGACAGGATCGGACGAGTAGATTAAGAGATATAGCACAATTTCAACAACCGCAAACATAACTTAGTACTTCATACAAACACTATGAAAAACAAAGTCATATTTGCAGTCAACAAAATATTGTGGTATTTTACTTAGTAGAAGTAAGTGGATTCCCTAATTCAGTTAAAGTTGGCACGGAACCCTCAGTGCGCGAGTCCGACTCGCACTTAGCCGTTTTTTTTGTTTGTTTTCGTGCATTAATAAATGTCAGCGAAAGATATCTGTGAATTTTGTTTTAATCAATGCTGAACTTTTACTTACAGTGCCTAAAACAGTTAGGGAAAAAACTCGTAGTAAGTAATTATACGCTACAAGTCCGTCCAGTCAATCTTTTGAACCAGAAAAATAACATTCATGATCTCGTGACTAATTTAACATTTAAACTATATTTACTAAAAGTATTAGTTTAGCCTCGGGATATTGTCACGTATTTTATTTACACGTGCGTAAAAGTATGCTAACTGTGTGGGGTGTGTTCAGATTTATTATGCCAAGGTCAATTTTATAGGGCTGTATGTATAGATTTATAAATGGTCCTACCTACAAATGTTGCATTTTTTCTGTTTGAGCTCAAAGTAAAAACCGGCCAAGTGCGAGTCGGACTCGCGCACTGAGTACCACATTATTTTGTTAACAGCAAATATAACTTTGTTTTTCATATCTCAAAAACTTCTCGTTCGATCCCGCCCATACCAATGTTTGCTTTTTGGAAGTATCTGTTAAGATCTACATTATATAGATAGTAAGATGGGGGGAACGCCCATTTTACCACTTTGGAAGCGTCTAGCCATGAAACGTTAGACTTTAAAAGAAAATGGTTCAAGGAACCTCCATGTCACTTTTAAAAGAACTATCCATATACACCCCACACGCATAGGTATGACAAATATATTCATGTATGGAAGCCCCCCCCCCCCCCCCCTTAAATATCATTATTTTATAAGAATCGTAAAGCGGTTTACATGATACATCTTTCTACCAAATTTCAATAGTGTGATGCTTATAGTTACAGAATAAAGTAGCTGTGACATACGGACGAACAAACAGACAGACACAGACAGACTTGACGAAACTATAAGGGTTACGTTTTTTGCCATTCGGCAACGGAACCCTAAAAACGTTTTCTTAACCCTGAATTGCAGCTGGCTACTAACAATAGGACGTTAAACTCAAAAAAAAATAATAATGACGTCACTCATCAAATTAAATCGCGTGCCTGGCACAACACAACACAATAACACAACCAATGACGTCATCGTGAGAACTAATACGAGTAATTGTTTGATAACGACCAGTTTTATAAATCTTCGATGTTATGATTGTCCGTCTGACAGATTGTTTTCAATGCTCTCATAACGAAATAATATTTACGTTTAGCTAAATTTCTCCTCTAGATTTAAAGGCTAAACAATTAAAAAAAACTATGTACTAACTAATTAAATGTTATTTTATATCCGTAAAATAAGTTTTATGTCATATGAGTCAGCCGTCAAGAGTTTCTAAGGCAATAAGTATATCAGTCATCTAGTTTTAACTTTAATTCCATGAACACAACCTAAAACCATAATTTACAAATAATACAAGATAGCTAAGCTTACTTTTAATAAGACTTGCTATATATATGGCTTTTATGGATAAGGTTATATTTTAAAAGAAAGATATTAAGATATTTTTAAGTTTTTTTTTATTTATTATTTAAATAATATTTTACAGTTAGTTAGTTTAATGACGATAAAGGTTGTAGCACATCTATACACCCATTACGGGAACAGCACCGTATCAACTCGAGGCGTTCAATATTTTTTGTATGAAACTTCATACTTCAACGCACATCTATCAACTTCGTAACGTCACTGCCTCTGATCAAGATCAACTCGAGACCCTCTCTCGACCAGCGGCGCATGCATTGTAACGCGCATACGGCGACTCACTTGATGGTTGTCATTTTGTCAACAATCCCCCCACCCTGTCAAACGGGCTGTAATTTACAAGAAGAACTGTCATATGTTGTAGCAAACACGATCCGAGTCGAGGCGTTCGCTATCCGGTGCCGATCCCATGCCGAGGCGTTGCTGTTCCCTTTACGTAACGTGCTTCCGTATGGTTGACGTCTGGTTGGTGCTGTTCTAGTGTCGGGTGGGAAGATTTGCTTAAATCTTAAACTTGAACCAGCTTTAGATTGATTAAGTGTAATTAAATACGTACCAAATAACGTACGTAAAATACGTTCCTAATTCTAACATAAAATCTATTTTTTTATTGCCAAAGTTCCAAACAAAACCATAGATAAAAACTAGCTATTCTACTTCGCTGTCGACACAAACTAATACTTTGTCCTATCATGAGAAATAAACGATTAAATTTTACTACAAGCCAGTGTCGGAAGTCTCGACATAGTTCCCTGTAAAACCACCAGGTGGCGCTCGAAAAATGCCGAAACAAAATTAGTGTTTTCGTGTATTTATTCATCGAGAAGAATTTTTGAATGAAGCTTAAAAATTACAAATATTTTTTAACATTTATTGAACATACAATCTACATAAGTTAAAATGATATTTAATGAATTGGAAAATCATAAATTTGAAATTGTCTACGCGAAATGTCAAAAATGTTGCATCAGACTTCGCCCGCAGGTGTTGTAGTTAAATGAATAGGAAAATTCTGTGGCGAGGTATTCCCATGACTCTTCACGTCAAGTTACTTTGAACTGCACGCAAGTTTTATAATCTGTATAAACGATGCTGTAAGATTATTCAATGACACGCTTATTTCGTCAGACTCTTTTAAAAAGTTAATTGATTCATTTTCTCTACATGCATAGTTTAGTGTTGATCAAAAAGAAAAAAACACAAAACTACGCAGTTATGATGATACAGCCACTGGGGCCGAATTCAAGTACCTACCTAAAAGGAACAAGAAATGTATTATTTTTAATATTACGCGTTGAGTTTCGTAGCTATATCTTTACTAAACCGTTAAAAATATTTATATTTTATAAGCTTAATTCAAAAAATCTTCTCAATCAATAAAAATACGAAAACATCAATGTCTTATCGTTTTACGAGCGCCACCTGGTTGTTCCACAGGGAAATTTTGTCGAGACTTCAATACCAGGGCAAATTAATATGATCTGTAATTTTGGTGCAAACGTAAATGATACAGATTTTATCTGCCAGTTTACATATTCCCCAAACACTATAATGTTGAACGTTTTGCAAAGAAACGAGTTGCAGTCATTTATGGATCACTAGCGGTCCCCCGCGACTTCGTCCGCGCGTATTGAGTTTGCTCCCTTCCCTTCCGTCGCAGCACGATATACAATATCCTAAAGCCTTCCTCGATAAATAAGCTATCCAAAATTAAAGCACTCGATTCGAATGCCATATATAAAATGCCGTCAGAACAAGACATTGCCGTAAAAAAAAACAAGATAAGGCCATCCGATTTGATTATTTTGATCAAAGATCGGTCGCTAAATGCAATTGTTTATATTTTGTTGTTATTGTTTATGTTTATCGCAGCTGCGCAGAGGCACCTTACATAAGGCAGTACCTAAGCTGATGAGCGGGTACAGTCGTGTTTACAAGCGTTTACATTCGACAGATATACAGCCTTCATCGGAGGTGAGACTTCCTTATTTGCTGCTTTTTCAATCTAACCATCAAATAGAGGTTATACTGATACTTAAATAAAAATAGTTAAAGTAAATCAAAAATGTAAGTAGTAATATAAATCACAATAGTTTGTACAGTGTATAACATATTATATATACTGGGTATAACAAAACGAGCGTGCCAAATTGAAACTGGAGATAGCTTAGCCATAGACCTTTCAAATAAAAATAACATGACTCAAATAAAAGTCTCATAGTTTGTGAGATAATGCTACTTTTTTGTATTTTTGTTGTATGAAAAAAGCAAGAAAGTGGCATTATCTCCCAAACCATGACACTTTCATAAGATTCATGTTATTTTTATTTAAAAGGTCTTTTGCTAAGCTATCTTCACTGTCAGTCTGGTGTGCCATTTATAAGAAAAAAAAGTGGCATCACCACCCTATATATGGACAGGACACCCTATATGTAGCTCAAAGAGCTTACAACAAAAGTAAAAATATAATAAAAATAGAAATTCTTACCTACCGGTTCTTTCAATATAGTATAAAGTTATCAATCCAAAGACTCATTGAAATGAAAGACTTAACGGATAATTCGCGCACATTCATAATTATCCAAATTTTAACAGAGAAAATGGTTGTAAGTTCCACCAGCTTGGGATCCTATTCTTTCGAAGACCCGAGCAACATCACATATTGCAAGACGGCAAGACACAGTAATCTCTTTCTGCATGGATAGAAACGTCAATTAATATTGACGAGCTCCGTGGTCGAGTGGCTAGCACGCTAGTTTCAAGCGTCACCATTTCGTGAGGTTCCGGGTTCGATTCCCGGTCGGTTCAATGTAGAAAACTATATTTTCTATATTGTCTCGGATCTGGGTGTTGTGGTACCACCGTTGTGTCTGATTTTTATAACACAAGTGCATTGGCAACTTACTTTGGGATCAGAGCAATGTACGAGTATGTGATTGGTGTCCAATATTAATGAGTGATGGTAGTTTCATTTTTCATTACTATGTAATGATGACAAATAACACCTTAGTCTTTCCTGTGACCACGGATGCTGTGAAACATTCGAAAAATCAGGCATATAGTTTTAATAAAATGTGCGCGAAATAAATCCGTTAAGTCTTTCATTTTAATGAGTAGTATTCGCGTAAAATTATGTAATCCAAAGTCTTCTGTTCGGTGACCTCCGTGGTGTAATGGCTAAGCACGCTGGTTTCAAGGCATCGCCGCTTCGAGGTCCCGGGTTCGATTCCCGGTCGGGTCAATATAGAAATCATTATCTATATTGTATTGTATTGGACACCAATCACACACATTGCTCTGATCCCAAAGTAAGTAGCTAATGCACTTGTGTTATGGAAATCAGACACAACGGTGGTACCACAACACCCAGACCCGAGACAATATAGAAAATTTTGATTTCTACATTGACCCGATGTTGTCTCGGGTCTGGGTGTTGTGGTACCACCGTTGTGTCTGATTTCCATAACACAAGTGCAATGAGCTACTTACTTTTGGATCAGATCAATGTATGTGATTGGTGTCCAATATTTATTTATTTATTTTTTATTCTGTACTCGTCTGTACAAACTAAGCGTGAGCGTTTGAAGGTCGCGCTCAACTATGCAGCACAATCACGATCTATGACTTTATCAATACCAAAACGATCTATCAGCCATTGCACATAATCATCCCTATTACAACTACACAGATACTATAATCCCATGAGATCAGCTTCAGTTATCTTCAACGATTTCCATCAAGATACATATTAAAATGATATCATATTATTTACAACTGACTATGCATAGTACAAATAATTCTGGTAATAATACAATACCTTGATTAGGTATTATTTTTTTGAGTGAATTGTGAGTTAGATGAAAGTTCTGGGTAGTACTATGAAGAACATTGACCCATTATTTTCACTTAAAACTATTATGACGCACGCAAGTGAGCGTTGTCCTTTGTATAGAATAATGAGTTATTAAAACACATTCTTCTTTGATGATGAATTTTTCTTAGGCTTCCTTGGTACCTTTAGGAACATGTAGGTATATGTGGCTGTCTGTAAGGCTTTTCGTGCCCTCGGGTGTGATTAGTTTACAAATAAATATTATCAAATTCTGTTTAGTTTCACTACAGTGTAATTGCTCTGCCCGCCCGAATATCGCATGATAAAATATTATAACATTCTCGTACATAAGTTATGTTTAAATAGCCTGGATGTACTGCTTAAAAATTTTTTTTGGACCTTACTGTTTTCGCCACCTTATATAACGTTAATCCATGAATATAATTGTTTATTGACTTAATGAAGAGAAAAAAAAACAAGTGTCAAGAGCACTTGTAGGATCCCAATGGAAAATTTCCCGCCAAAAAACTAAGTTGATAGAGTATTACTAAAGAATGATTGGGGATACTGAACCTTAAGAATTTAGTCACAAAACAGCTTGCCTTTCGGTTACATTACGGGGAGTGTGCGAAGGAATTGCGTGACTTAATTCCGCCAGCCCCATTTTACCTTCAGAACATGACGCGGGCGCGACTGCCATTCGTTATCGTTACCACACCATCAATGCACACTAAACGGGTCCAATCAACATGCCTGATGCGGACGACTTAGGAATGAGGTGCGCTACCGGCTAAAGTGTTCCAAAACACAATGATTTGGGAATTTTCAAGAGAAGAGTGAATAGGCTATTACTGGTCAGACATGATCCATCCTTAATGAAACCGTCACTTACCACCAGCAGGGCGATTAAGAACGTTCGATAAGCCATTCGGCTTGGGTTACGGCTAGATTTTCTATTCATTTTTAAATTAATGTAGCAGTTTGACCGGATGTCGATATGTCAGTTCGATAACAAATATAATAAAAAAACATAATAAAATAGTTGCATCGG
The DNA here is from genome assembly GCA_963924145.1 of Pyrausta purpuralis. Lineage (NCBI taxonomy): Eukaryota > Metazoa > Arthropoda > Insecta > Lepidoptera > Crambidae > Pyrausta > Pyrausta purpuralis. The sequence goes on along the minus strand of CAWUPE010001048.1, from coordinate 11,482 downwards.
ATAAATTCATATTATTATAATTTTATTAATATGTAAAAGTTATCGAATCGTAACCCAATCCGTAACCGAATGGTTCTGAATCGGGGGGCTGGTGTGATAGTGGTCAAATAATATAATATCCTTTAATATCCTTTGGACATTCCCACACATCGCCATCTAGTCCCAAAGTAAGCTACTCAAAGCTTGTGTTATGGGTGCCAGACGACGGATATAATGCTTTCATACTTTTTTGTTTGCAAATACATACATGATATACATAGAAAACAGCCAGACCAATACAAACAGACATGTTCATGCACACAAATGTTTGTATTGTGCGGGGATCGAACCCGCAACCCGCTGCGTAGTAGGCGATTTCTCGACCACTACACCAGACGGGTCGTCAAATCCCTAATCATTTAAAAACACTCTACCTGTAATAACCTCCTTAATAGGTAGTTTATGTATCGCTCAGTATCAACCGTTACGCTAACTGCGCCTCATCAGAACCGAATTAAATGACGATTAGTCAAAGATAACAGCCTGACCACAGACAGTGACGAAAGGGTGGATCCGTTAATTAACAAACACACATAACTGGAAAATACTGATAACATTTTTGACATAGAGCGCTCTTACGTTAAGGCGACTATTGTAGCGCAACGGTCGTGCGACAATGCAGCAGCTGCGCGCGGAAGTCGCGCGGCAGCAGCGCCGCTGTTTTTAGGATTCTGTAGCCGAATGGCAAAAAACGGAACCCTTATAGTTTCGTCAAGTCTGTCTGTCTGTTTGTCTGTCCGTCTGTATGTCACAGCCATTTCATTCTGTAACTATAAGCATCACACTGTTAAAATTTGGTACGAAGATGTATCCTGTTAAACGCTTTATGATTCTCACACAAAAAATAAAAAATATGACATGTAGGGGGGGGGTGGGGGGGGGGCTCCCAAACATGAAACTAAAACAAAAAAAAATTTTTTAGTCAAACCTATGTGTGTGGGGTATCTATGGATAGGTCTTTTGAAATGACATTGAGGTTTTTAAAACCATTTTCTTTTAAAGTCTAACGGATGGTAGATAGACGCTTCCAAAGTGGTAAAATGGGCGTCCCCCATCTATCTTCTAAACTAAGCGCGCGTAAATTTTGGAAAAAATATATAATGTAGACCTTTACAAATACTTTCAACGAAAATTGGTTTGGACGGAATCGAACGAGAAGTTTTTGAGATAAAGCACATATTGAACAACCGCAAACATAACTTTGTACTTCATACAAACACTATGAAAAACAAAGTTATGTTTGCTGTCAACAAATTATTGTGGTATTTTACTCAGTGAACTCCCTAATTCAGTTAAAGTTGGCACGGAACCCTAGGTGCGCGAGTCCGACTCGCACTTGGCCGCTTTTTTTTCTTGCCGCGATACCGATGCGCGCGCAAGGCTAAGGCGCGAACTAGATCGGCCCCACAGCCAAGACTTAAAATGTAAAAATTCGTGTTTGAAACACAAATTTCAGAAAACGTTAAATGAATTTATGTTATTTTTCAGTAATAAAGCTGGATTTACCATTTCTTGAAATATATATGTAGATACTGTTATTTTTCGCATAAATACGGTTTGTTGCTAAAAAAAAATTATAACCCGACTAAATTATATCCCTTCTTCTTCTTACTTACTACTTGGTACTAGGGTACAAATGTAAATTGGTCGGGTGAATAAACTAAAGGCACTAGTGCAATAATATAATGAAAAAGCACGCGTGTTTAATATCTAGGTTTATGAGCCAAAAATCGGTGGAATAAAAACGTCATTTTGAGCAAGTGTGTTGAAATAGTACATTATGATACAAGTGGGCTAAGTTGACCTGTTAACCGCTTTACGATATTCATACAAAAAATAAAAAACAATGATATTTAAGGGGGGGTTCCCAGACATGAAACTGAAATCAAAAATATTTTTTTAGTTAAACCTGTGCGTATGTGGTGTCTATGGATAGGTCTTTTAAAATGGCATAGAGGTTTCTATTTTTTTAAAGTGTAACGTTTCATAGCTAGACGCTTCCAAAGTGGTAAAATGGGCGTTCCCCCCCCCCCCCCCCCCAATCTAACTTCTAAACTAAGCGAGTGTAAATTTTGAAATAAATACGTCATGTAGATCTTTCAACGAAATACTTTCAACGAAAATTAGTTTGAACGGGATCGAACTAGTAGTTTTTGAGATATAGTATATTTTCAACAACCGCATTGTTGACAGCAAATTAACGCATATATTTGCTGTCAACAAAATATTGTAGTATTTTAGCTTAGTGGAAGTAAGTGGATCCCTAATTCAGTCAAAATTGGCACAGAACCCTCAGTGGGCGAGTCCGACTCACACTTAGCCGGTTTTTATATAAGGGCATCCGCTGCTGCCACGCTTGTGTCGCTCTAATGTGATGATGGCGCTCTTAGAGTATTTTTTGGAGAACTATGCATCCTACGCGGCTACGCAGTCCTTTAAAAAGTATATAACAAAAATACCAATCACAGGTTAGTCTTAGGAGGTTATTCTATGCTCTTTAAGATTTTTACTGCACCTTTCCGATACGACCTAAGAGTTTTTATTATCAAACAAGTTAAAAAGTGGCGTACAAGCGGTACAAGTTTCTTCAGAACGCTAAAATTATTTATAATAGGTACTACCTACAATATAAACTCATGCCAACAAATTACGAAAATTAGTCAAATTTAACTAAACTTAAATAGTTTTCGCAATTAAATCAATCGTTTCGCCTTATCTTAGATCTGTCGAACATTAAAAAATAATAAAATATTGCGTCTCAACATAAAGGTTTTCGAAATCGTCCTCAACCCGTTAATATCCGTTGCAATTAAGATAAAATATAATTCTCATGTACATAAGGTTTGTATTCCCTCGTAGATACATAGATTATATTCAGAAATATCACGCGATCACGTGCATTTTATGTGCTGAATGCGTTTAATAATGAAGTATAATAATAGTTGGACACGACACAGCAACTTAAGTGTTACATTAGGTCAATGTTTGTTTGACAACCAGACTTAGCTATTATATGCTAAGTACGACTTGGAATTAAGATCAAAACATAGTAACTTAGTCTCTAAGTCTGAAGCAAAATTTTTGATTTTCTGTTTCATCAAATATCATTTTTACTTACCAACGTAGGTTCATAGAAAAAAATCTTCTCAAGCAATAAATAAACATATGTGTATACATGAAAATTTCGTCTCAGCGTTGTCTACGCGAGATGTCAAAAAATTTGGTTCAGACTACACCTACAGTTCGTACTGAAATTGGGTTCGGCCGATAACAGATGCATTAAATCAGTAAGTGCAAGGGCTAGAGATGTTTGTATTATTTATTCCTTTTCATTTTTTAGTCTTTAAGTCGTATAGAGGAATAATTATCTACGCCACTTATGATAATAAAAACAAATACAAAATAAAACCAAACTTGAGTCTGGTAGACCAAGAAGACGCTGGCGTAGCGAGATACACTTATTTAACAAAGACCGGAGAACAGTTGCACAAGACCGTGGACAAGGAAGGGTACGTAGGCCTTTGCCCTACAGTAGGACACCACAGGCTCTTAAAAACTCCTACAAAATACTTTGACGATGCGTTTGGTGCAGTGGTTAATTCCTTACTTCGAAACCAAGACGTTTGGTGTGTTGTCTGGCCAAAAAAAAAGTAATACTAAAAACTTGGATATGTGTATTAATATTTAAAATTTTGACAAGCTAAATTGATTATTTTTAAAATATGATATTTGTATGTTAATGTATGGCTAAAAAGCAGAGCTAACTACTTATACCTAATACCCAAATGTAGTTATCCTTTTCCTGTGCAAAGAAATCTATTTATTCATTAAACTAGCGGTCCCCCGCGACTTCGTCCGCGCGTTTTGAGTTTGCTCCCTCCCCTCCCGTCGCAGCGTCATGTTTGGATGATCAAACGAACTTACCTTAAGTGAAGTTCGATCCAAATTGTCCTGACTTCGACGAAGAGATTTAATTGACCATGTAGTATGCCCTACTACGCGTCTATTCACTCGCACACAGGTTTAGCGCAAGAAAGAGAAGGTAAATGACCTCACTCCCTCCCACGCCTCACAGCACTGCCAGCCGCCTGTCGCTCATTCATTTCAGAGCAAGGAGACCGATGTATGAGATGTACAACATTGATTATACTTATTGTAAGGGTGACGATTATTTTTGCATAAAAACGTACACGGGAATTGGGAAGGGTGGGACCTTAAATCTCTTCGTCGAAGTCAGGACAATTTGGATCGAACTTCACTTAAGGTAAGTTCGTTTGATCATCCAATTGTCCTGCCTTCGACTCTGAGATTTAATTGACCATGTAGATGTTTGGAGTGAAATCAATGTTGTTACAATATATTAAGTTGACATCTCTGATGTTAGTAGTGATTGATCATTAAAACGATCATATTAAATAACAATTCATTGTTCATGTCACTATCTTTGACATATACATGTATCACTATTACTAAAAAACATTAGTTGTATGATAACTATGATAAGTTATAACTTTCTACTAATAAAATATCTTTATTAGGAAGAAAGAAGATATTTGTAAGTATTTTTATTAATGATTAACTAAAAATTGATAATTTATTTATTTTAGTAATTTCAAACTGAAATAAGGCATTTTTGTTTAATTTTGGCATGTTATAAAAATTGCAAACAATACAGAATACGTATTGTTGGGCTGAGACGGTTTGCGAATAATATAGTTTTACACACTGAATTTGGTACGTAAAACAAATGATAATTTTATAACGAGGAAAGCCACATACAGAAAACACTTTTTAGTTAGCGCCTTATCTTTGGTAAGTTAAAGGGCGTGAAGGTAAAGTCGTCTGACAAATCGTTATCTTATTCTTGCAGTATTTAGCATATTTTATAATTATAGTTTTGAAATACGTATGTACATGATATTCTATTGCTTTATATTTAGGTATTAATGCGACTGTTTGAAAAATATTCGAACGTATACCAAACACATAAATAATATTTTATACATTAAAATTTCGAATACCTGAGAAAATTTATATGCTTAATTTGGTCATAAAATGTGTTTAATGATTTGTATAAAAGCAATTGATTAAAAGATTCATTCTTAGGAATGTAATTCTTTTAAGATCATGATTATTTTCACGGGTGTCTATCAATGATATATGATTTGCTGTGTTAGAAAAAGAATACAATAATTCAATGGCTTTGAAATATTATCGTTATCAGAAAGTTTAAGGCATAGGTAGGTAGGTAATGATTTTTTATGTATTATTTATATTTCATTAAGTATATTAGTTTTTTTCTAAAAAAGATTTAAAATCGGCTTCTGGGAGCTTTATAAGGGCAAACGACCGCAAACGATTTCTCCGATATAAGTTTTGGTACCACCCGGCCCCGACCAAATACGTTTGCCTAATATTCGACTAATCGACCAGGAATGTTCGCCGAGTATTCGATAGTCGGCACATGTTCAGATTTATATATATGATAAATTTAATCATAATTTTATTGCCTGGGTAAATGTCTGGATTACTTTTAAGGATAACAATTATTTATTGTATTCCTTATCAATCCTATGTTTCGAGTTGGTTGCTATGAGTTTTTTATTTAATTAACTATATTTATATTTTTAAGGTTGACAAATATTTGTAACATATTTGGCTACAGATGAGACTTGTTTCAATATAATGAGCTGTGTCAAAAAAAGTCTGATGATGATTCAGAATAAGGGTACCTATTTTGACACGAAATCCAAAAATAAATGGATATCGTATTAAAAGTACCTATGTCATATCGAGATCCCAAGGGTAAACTGGTTTTATACACATTTAAACATCAAACATCCTTAAATATGGTAAATAAAAAACATAGATAATTTGGTTTGAAATAATTAATTGATTCAAATTTTAATAAATGGTCGAATCACATGACGTCCTCTGGCGTAAGAATAAGGAAAAGTCCTATATAAAAAAAAAACATTTTCAAAATAAAATACTTTTTCTCAACTATACCACCTGACCTATTTTATTATTAATTTTTAATTTTCAATTGTTCCACCGTATGTAAGTAACTGGTGAATATCAAGACAAAATGTCCTTTGAAAATTTATTAAACACAGTTTATCGAATACTATAAACATCAAACAATAAAATGCATATAATAAGTATCTATTTTATTGCTTATTAGAGCAACGTTTTCAAGGAATTGTTCCTTAATAACTTAGTGGCTTTCTGGGGAAGATTGTTGGGGAGTGGGTGGATGTAATTGATTACAAAAAACTGATGATTAGAGAATATATTTACTTGATGTAGTTTATTCTTAAATCACAGAATAAATAGTAGGAAAATAAACATGGTTCATATTTCCAATAACTCGAATTAGATTATTATAGTGCAATTTGATTCTAATGCTGCATTGGATTTAGGATATGTCAGTTTTTTTTTTAAATATATATATATATATATGTAATGAAGGACTTCATTGATAAATCTTTATGGTTTTATTTCCTTTTAATAATTTGACAACTTTGACTGTATTGACACATTATGCCAAACAGACAAAGTTTATTTTGAAAGTTACGATGTGATTATTTTATTTAAAGATTTGTTATAACATTTGGAGTATCTATCTGTAAATGTTGTTTCTCTATTACAGGTAAATATTGTAGTTCATAAGGTGTGTGTAGTTTTAAGTTTCTGTTGTTATTAAAACAAATAAACTTCTCTATTACAGAGCAACACATTTCGGATATTATTCTATGAAATACAGGCTGTAGCCTCATATAGGGTGTTAAAGTACACTATAAAACAACATTTTTTGAAGATATTTCAAACAACAATGGAAAAATTAAGGTTTGAATTTGTTGTGAAAAAAGGATGAAGATCCGAAAACGAATATCATTTGTTTAACGTCAATTACTGATGTCAACAATCAAACGTTTCTAATACCTGATAATTTGCAAGCGGCAAGACTGCATGATGCTGTTACTAAAACCACAGCTTTTGAAAAAGTAAAATCAACATTACAAAAACGACATGAAAAAAGAAAAGTCTGGATTTCTATGACTCCTGAGATAAAGAATACGTATATGGATGAAGATGGTAACATGCAATTTAACGGCTTTTTGTTGGAGGAAATGTTTTTAGATGTAGAGCCGCAAACTTTAACGACCGGAATAAACGCGGAGACTTTAACAAAGATTCTTGAGAACATTACTGAAAAAAAGAAGGAAATGCCAACATCCAGCAATGTAAAAATAGCAGTCGAAGAATTCGTTATACAAAAATTTAACAGAAAAATCTCAAATGTTACACAGTGGATCAATTTTTTTGAAACAGAATGTACCCGTTTAGGCATAGAAGAAGATACAACGAAGATAAAAACTTTCAGATTGTTTTTGGATGAGTCATGTTTGGACTGGTACTCGTCTATGCCCATAAAGTATACAGTTAATTCAAGGTGGTCATTATGGAAAGATTTTTTTTGCGAAACCTATGCTGACAAAGGATGGTCATCTGTCAGGTATGCCATACAATTTAGATATAAACAGGGATCATTACTAGAATATGCAATTAAAAAGGAAAGACTCCTACTTGATATGAATAAATCAATTAATGAATCAACTTTAATTGACCTTATTGCCACTGGGCTCCCTTATTTTGTCGCTGACAGTATTGACAGAGAGTGCCTTAACGACACAAAAGATTTGTTCAACAAGATTCGCGGACTAGAACATTTAGTTACAAAAAAAACTGAAGACAGGAAATTTTATTCAAAAGGGAAAGATGAATACAAAATAAAAGAAAGAAGTGTTAAAGACAAGCCATGCAAGATTTGTGAGAGAGAGAACAAAGGAAGTCGTTACCATCCTGAATCTATATGTTGGTTTAAGAACAAGAATGGTGAAAATTATAAATCAGAACAGATAAGGAATGTTAATAACTCAGAACTGGAAACTGAATTGAATGAGTTAAATCCAAAAAACTGATAATTCCGCCATTAATCAAAGTTCCCCTATCAATCAATGACACATTAAAAATCACAGGGATTTATGATTCTGGGTCAAATGTATCTTTGATAAACTCAAAGTTACTATTATTAAAAAGTAATCATGCTGATAGTGAGAACGATAGATGTGCAAATTTAAAGACGATTAATGGCGTAAAAAGATCTACAGGAATGGTGACGTTGGATATAAAAATATTTGATATCAAGAAGAGTGTCAATGTTTTTGTCATAGACGGAGAAAACTTTGAACATGAATTTTTAATTGGATTAGACTGTATAGAAAAATTTCATCTTATTCAAAATGATAAGTTAGAAATATCACAAAATAAGAATATACTAAATAATAAAGAGAAAAAGAAAGAAAAATTCGAACATCAGATAAATGATGAATCTATAATGAAAGCGGAAGAAACAAAAAAATATGAAATTAATTTCAACGAACATGTAGATGAAAAAAATTTTGAAATTGAAATAAATCAACTGAATCTTCAAGAACAATATGAAATAGATCAACTAATTGATAACTATAAGCATCTTTTTGCAAAAGATAAATATGACATAGGAACTGTGAAAGGTTATGAAGCACATATCGATTTAATAGTAGACAAATATTGCAGTAAAAGACCGTATAAGTGCACTATTGAAGATAAAAAAGAGATAGAACAGCAAATATCGAAATTGTTAGAAAATAGATTAATAGAGGAATCTTATAGTCCTTTTGCGGCCCCTGTAACATTAGCATTTAAAAGAGAAGAAGGAAAAAGAACAAGGCTTTGTATAGATTTTCGTGAATTAAATAAGAATGTAGTTCCACAATCACAACCATTCCCTTTGATTGAAGATTTGATGTTGAAGACAAGGAATTGTAAATATTTCACAACGCTTGACATAAATTCAGCGTTTTGGGCCATACCTTTGAAAATTGAAGACAGACAAAAAACAGCATTCGTAACTCAAGATGGCCACTTTCAATGGACTTGCTTACCTTTCGGTTTAAAGACATCTCCGGCTATTTTTCAAAGAGTACTAAGCAGCATTATAAGAAGGCATAAATTATCGGATTTTACAGTAAACTATATTGATGACATTTTAATTTTTTCTAAAACATTTTCTGAACACGTAAGACATCTATCATCATTATTTGAAGCAATATCACAGGAAGGCTTTAGACTAAAGTTTTCAAAATGTAATTTCGCTAAAGATTCTGTCAAATATCTGGGTCATATTATCATGAATAATACGGTCACACCATTAAAGGATAATTTAGTTGCTATTAAAGAATATCCGACACCAGAGACACAAAAAAATGTTCGACAATTTCTTGGTAAAATTAATTTTTATGGAAAATATGTGCCAAATATGTCTATCATATTAGATCCATTACACAATTTATTACGAAAAGGACAGAAATTTATTTGGACCGATAAATGTCAAGAGTCATTTATAAAAATAAAGGAGGCATTATGCTCGAAACCAATTTTAGCCATATTTGATCCGGATTTGCCAATTTATATTTATACAGATGCCAGTATACAAGGCATAGGGGCTGTTTTAAAACAAACACAAATTAATGGAGAAGAAAAGCCCTGTGCTTATTTTTCAAAAAAAATAAATGAAACGCAAAAAAGAAAAAAAGCCATATATCTTGAGTGCTTGGCAATAAAAGAAGCTTTAAAGTATTGGCAACATTGGCTTATTGGGAGATCATTTATAGTTTATTCTGATCACAAGCCTTTGGAGAAGTTGAATATTAAATCTAGGACAGATGAAGAACTAGGAGATCTCACTTACTACTTATCACAATTTAATTTTGAGGTGAAGTACTATCCTGGAAAATATAATCTAGAAGCAGATAGTTTGAGCAGAAATCCTGTTTTGGAATCAAGTGAAAACCAAGATGATGTATTAAAAATTGTAAACTTGATTAATTTGGTAGATATACATAGTGATCAAGAGGAAAATGAATATATAAAGCAGAATAAAGACAGGCTAGAATTAAAAAATACGGTATATTATAAGAAAAGTGGGAAAAAGGATAAGATATTATTGACTGAAGAATTTAGCAAAAGAATCATAGAAAAAATACATTATCACTACTGTCACTTAGGAATTGAACAAATGAAACGAAAAATGAAAACATTTTATACAGCAAAAAATTTAGACACTAACATTAGAAAATATTGTGAGAAATGTGAAATCTGCATAAAGAATAAATCAAGAGGAAACTATAAATACGGTTTTATGTCTCATTTGGGTCCTGCTACTTACCCTTTTGAGATAGTATCAATAGACACCATCGGGGGATTTGGTGGATCACGTTCTACGAAAACATACTTACATCTTTTGGTCGAACCACTTCACGAGATATGCTTTCATTGAAACTTCGAAAACCCAGAATGCTGGTGATTTCATAAAATTAATTAAAAAAGTAACCCAAAATCATAAAATTGGTTTAATACTGTCCGAACAATATCCAGGCATAAATTCAAATATATTTAAAGAGTACCTGAAAGCTGAAAATATACTTATCGTTTTTACTGCAGTGAATGCACCATTTTCTAATGGTATGAATGAAAGATTAAATCAAACATTAGTAAACAAAATAAGATGTAAAATAAATGAGAAAAATAATAATTTAGCCTGGACAACAATAGCACACAATTGCGTTAAGAAATATAATGAAACGGAGCATACTGTAACAGGTTTTTCACCGAAATATTTAATGGACGGAAAAAAATATGATGTATTACCAATTGAATTGATGAAGGAAATATCAAATGATGATTTATCTTATGACAGAAAAATTGCGTATGAGAATTCTTTAAAATCGCACAATTATAATAAACAACGTTTTGATAAAAACCGAAGAGAATATGAATTTAGATGTGGAGATTTGGTTTATGTCGAAAATGGAAATCGATTAAATAGGAAAAAGCTTGATGAATTGAAGATTGGACCATATAAAATCTTAGAAAAACTGTCGAACTCAGTATATAAGATAGACACAGGACACAGAAAATGTGAGTCGAATCTGTTTCACATAACAAAGTTGGTACCTGTACTGGAAGCCAGTACAGACTCCTGAGGGGGGGAGATGTAATGAAGGACTTCATTGATAAATCTTTATGGTTTTATTTCCTTTTAATAATTTGACAACTTTGACTGTATTGACACATTATGCCAAACAGACAAAGTTTATTTTGAAAGTTACGATGTGATTATTTTATTTAAAGATTTGTTATAACATTTGGAGTATCTATCTGTAAATGTTGTTTCTCTATTACAGGTAAATATTGTAGTTCATAAGGTGTGTGTAGTTTTAAGTTTCTGTTGTTATTAAAACAAATAAACTTCTCTATTACAGAGCAACACATTTCGGATATTATTCTATGAAATACAGGCTGTAGCCTCATATAGGGTGTTAAAGTACACTATATA
>CAWUPE010001047.1:0-29597 GCA_963924145.1 Pyrausta purpuralis | reverse complement strand
GCAAGAAGTAAACGACAAGTATACGCCGCCATCACACCGCCGCCAATGCAGCAAGCAACTCGTGTCGCCCGCCGGTGTCGTCTTATGTGGTATGTGGTGCGCCCGGTGCGGTGTGTGAAGGTGACGTTGTTGTTGTTGTCTATAAGTTATTCAACAACCGACTACAGTGCTTGGCTAAAAAGTGGAAGGAAGGAAGGAAGCAAGCAAGCAAGCAAGCGTCGTCACTCACCGAAACGCCCGCGCCGGCGCGCCGCCACCATCATAACGGCCCCGAGTCAGAGGCTGCGGTTGCAGCGAACGTCGAATGTTCAACAAAAAGCCCTTTTCAGGGCTAACAAAACGTTCAAACATGTGTATTCACATGGTTTCTGTTCGAATGACGAGTCTCTCTCTCTCTACGCAGTATTTACCCTGAAATCGATATAAAACAAACACGTTAAGTACACTATACATAATATTTATGATTTATAACACAACACAAACACACACACACACACACACACACACACACACACACACACACACACGTATACACAATCCCTAGGTACTTTACTTAGGTACTGCATTACCCACCTAAGCGTACGCACTACTCACGCGAGTAACTAACTAACTAACTACATACATACTTATACATAATCACTCACAAATTTAACACCGTTTGCACACAACTAAATATGTGTCTGTATCGCAATAAGATATAATTATAATAATTATGCGTTGTTTACGTACCCGTAGGTGGTCATCATCATCACTTCACTCACAGTCACAGTCGATCGTCCATTTCAATTTCATTCACATTGCTGCATTCAGCGGCAGGCACCTCCGCGCCGTTGTTCGTTGTTTTTTTTTTTTTACTTAGACGCACGCATACATTTAGCACACCTGAAACGCAACACCCACGATTGAACGTTAACTAAATAAACAAAATTTATCATATCATTATCATCACCGTAAACAAACACATTCATTACGTTACGTTAGATGTCTCATTTTACCGCCATAGTCGGTCACACACACACACGGCGGCCTTTCCGCGCAAACGATATTTTATTTATACAAAAAATAATTATTATATTATTGGGCACTTAAAACACAAATTACATTAGACGTTTGTTTCGCCCCACACGCGCACACATTGTATTGTGTTGTGTAACTAGGTATAATACAAAAATCGCAGCCGGACCGCCCGACTGCCCGCGTCTGTTTTCCGCGCGACGACGAAACTTTCCTCTTGTTGTCTTGACTTTTGCAATTATATTTCCGTCATAGACTAGTGCAATGATAATATTCACGATATATAACAAAATGCAGCCAACTATGAAAAGTTTCGTCTGTCTCTGTTGTTGTTATTATTGTTATTATTTAGTTTTCATTAGTCATTTAGTTGAAAAAAAAAAAAGAATGGGACAGTGGTAATTATCTGCCCTTCGCACTCTTTATAAAATAAACATTGGACCTGGACATGCCTTGCTCTGAATACGTACACACATTCTGTCTGGGTCGGTCGGGGTTAGATTAGATTAGAGAGCGAGTGCTAAGTATATGTCTGTCTCACTCTCTCTTACGTTTAAACGCTCACCCCACTATTCGGCCGGCGTGCGCGAGTATATATATTATTATTTCGATGATTTTAGAAACAGTCTCTGCTGCGCTCTCGCTCGCCGCACCTATTACTTATTCGTTATTCACGTTTCGTAAATCAACACTCCAAACATGTCCGGACGCGGCAAAGGTGGCAAAGTAAAGGGGAAGGCAAAGTCTCGGTCCAACCGTGCCGGTCTACAGTTCCCGGTCGGTCGTATCCACAGACTTCTGCGTAAGGGAAACTACGCCGAGCGCGTCGGTGCCGGTGCGCCTGTCTACCTCGCCGCCGTGATGGAGTACTTGGCCGCTGAGGTCCTCGAATTGGCCGGCAACGCTGCCCGTGACAACAAGAAGACCAGAATCATCCCCAGACATCTCCAGCTGGCGATACGCAACGACGAGGAGTTGAACAAGCTCCTCTCCGGCGTGACCATCGCCCAGGGTGGTGTGCTGCCCAACATTCAGGCGGTGCTGTTGCCCAAGAAGACCGAAAAGAAGGCTTAAGCTTTTTTATGTACACGTATCCGTCCGTCCAGCGACGGACGTACGTACGTACGTACGAACGTGCACACGTCATGTCACACATAGACACTCGTGTGTTACGTTACATATACAAAAGGCCCTTTTCAGGGCCACAATATGATTCTGATGTTTTATAAAATGTTTCTTGTAGATTGACGCATACAATGAGCTAGCATACGCCCCACATTGCTATACGAAATCGCTCTAAAATATACAGATAGGTGTCTGTGTGTACACAGTAATAAAAGTGAACGAGTCAAGAAATTATACAAATTTAGAAATCAACAAAGTATGTTGGTACACGACTGGAGGTGCCTAATGAATTATATTATGTGTATGATATATAGGTAAGTATCTATTATAAGTCTGATAATAAACATTGTGATTAACGTGGTATTTATTTATAATAATAAATTGTTGAATTAATATATAAATACATAATTTACGAGAACGACGCGACGATATTACGTTACGACGTCTAACGACGTCTAATCGGTGATATGTACTTACGTATTATTTAACGAATTATAATAATAATAATAATACCTAACACAAATTAGTATTGATATTGTCTAAAACGTAATGTTTACTCATACAATCTATAAAAGAGTGACATAGTGATATATATCTATCTCGCTTCAACCGCATGTGCAGAACTTTTAGAGCGAGAGGACGAATTAGAGCGAGACGGAAGACGTTGGAGCGACTCTATTGGTCGCCAATGTAAAGCGCAGTAGTCGAGTATTCGACCCCCGTGAATCGAGGTATACCCATATTTTTGTCTCGTTGCCGACACATTCGCTCGCATCTCCCAACGGTGCACGCGTCGTTTGCATATTAGCCGACTGTTTTGTACACACTCATCTCAACCATGCCGCCCAAGACAAGCGGAAAGGCCGCTAAGAAGTCCGGCAAGGCCCAAAAGAACATCTCTAAAACCGACAAGAAAAAGAAGAAGCACAAGAGGAAGGAGAGCTACGCCATCTACATCTACAAGGTGTTGAAGCAGGTGCACCCGGACACCGGTATCTCCAGTAAGGCCATGTCTATCATGAACTCGTTCGTGAACGACATCTTCGAACGCATCGCCGCCGAAGCCTCTCGCCTCGCCCACTACAACAAGCGATCCACCATCACATCGAGGGAGGTGCAGACCTCCGTCAGGCTCCTGTTGCCCGGTGAACTCGCGAAGCACGCCGTGAGTGAAGGCACCAAAGCGGTCACCAAGTACACCAGCTCAAAGTGAATTCGGTTAATTAATGTTAACCGTTTCGCCGTGTCTCGTTACTCGTTACACGCGCGCCGCTGTGCGTGCGTGTGTGCGGGGACGACACTGAACCAAAAGGCCCTTTTCAGGGCCACAAAATGCATATCGAACATTACAATGTTTCTTGACGATGACGTCTCACATAAATAATTATATTAAAGCATAAATAAATGACATGAACGTAGAAGTATGTATGTATGTATGTATGTATGGATGCCTGCCTGCCTGCCTGCCATTAGTGTCAAAAGTGCCAATTTATGTACCGAGTAGATATAACATACATTATGTGTACGTATGATTAAATTATAATATTGTCTGTTTTGATGGATCCTTGCAATTGACAGTGTGAGAGACAGTTAATTAGAGACAACACAGGGCGCACTGCAACACCTACTGTAGGTAGGTGTTCAATAAGATACAAAATATATTAGTCACAGTTTGTGATGATGAATAAATAAATAATGGAATGGTTTTTTTTTTTGGTATGTACAATGCAAACGATAACGAAACCGCGACGGCATAAAATGTACCTATGTTTACGTTCATGCATCGAATGTAATATGTGCGTGCATTAAGATTGATTTCCTTATTATTATTATTATTTTAATATAGTATCTAATTAAAAAAAAAAAAAAAAAAAAAAAAAGTACACAGAGGAAATAGTAACAATGACGATTTACCGAGTATACTACAACACCACAGCACAGCACACTGCACCGGTAGGAAAGGAATGGCGCGTGTGCGCTAGAAAGGGACGGTATACGGTGAGCGAGCGAGAGCGACGCCTCGTCCGTGTATAAATATAGACTTTTGTCTGTATGTGATTTTATTATACGTCAGTACGTCGTACGACACGGAACCGCCCGAGTCGCATTGCACCCAACTCCCGTGTGTGTGTAGTAAACTCACTTTAATTAACAATGGCACGTACCAAGCAGACCGCTCGTAAATCCACCGGTGGCAAAGCCCCGAGGAAGCAGCTCGCCACCAAGGCGGCTCGCAAGAGCGCGCCCGCCACCGGCGGTGTCAAGAAGCCCCATCGCTACAGGCCCGGCACCGTAGCCCTTCGTGAGATCCGTCGTTACCAGAAGAGTACAGAGCTGTTGATCCGCAAGCTGCCGTTCCAGCGTCTCGTACGTGAGATCGCACAGGACTTCAAGACCGACCTGCGTTTCCAGAGCTCCGCCGTGATGGCCCTCCAGGAGGCGAGCGAGGCTTACCTAGTCGGTCTCTTCGAAGACACCAATCTGTGCGCCATCCACGCGAAACGCGTCACCATCATGCCAAAGGACATCCAATTGGCGCGCAGGATCCGAGGAGAGCGCGCTTAAGCAGCGAGCGGTCGCTTGCCGGCGGCGCGAACGGCGTCCGCGTGGCAAACGTTGTTCAATACAATTATTTACAAAAGGCCCTTTTCAGGGCCGCACATTATTCATGAATGTGTTTTATGAAACGCTAAAAGTTTCTTAAGAGACGAGACACAATATTGTTATCTTAAATAATTATAATCATAAGAAATAACTTATAATGTGTGACTATATTATAAATACAATACAATAACAATACTCACATACCTACCGAACCACATACTAGTAGTAGTAGTAGTAGTAGTAGTATATTATATGTATTAATTATGTCGTTTTTTATTATTATCTGACGCCGATCTCGGTGTGTTGTTGTTATTTCTTTTAGGTATGTACTCATAATCTGATGAATATAATTTACTAGTACATCGACACCGTTGCATGATAGAGGTGATTTACATTGCCCAGTCTGTGTGTAGTGAGTACATACATATTATAATAGTACATGTAAGGTAAGGTACGTTACGTAAATGTACTATAACCATAAAAATAAAAATAAATAGGTACATATTATAATTATATGCGTGTAAGGTGAGAGAAAAATAAACAGCGGACGAGATGCCGAACCGATGTATTCGATATGATATTAATAATATTGTTATGTTGATGTTGATTAATTTGATTATTATTATTATTATTATTATTATTATTCTTTTTTTTGTTAATATTGTTATGTACCTATTTATGAAAAATCGATCGATTTGTAAACAATCGTCCGTCTCTATCGCACCGTCGCGCGCAACGCTACGTGTGATCGAGTGTACGGCCCCCTCCCCACTACGCCTGTAGCCTACCCGCTGTCTCAATGGAATCGTATAAATATCGGAGCACCGTCGTGTGTAGCGAGTTAGTTACGCGCTGCCCGCCTAACGTAGTGTTGAATTTCGTTCGTACAACAAACAATCTTGTAACATTTCAAGATGACCGGTCGCGGTAAAGGAGGAAAGGGTCTGGGGAAAGGAGGCGCCAAACGTCACAGGAAGGTGCTCCGTGATAACATCCAAGGTATCACGAAGCCCGCGATCCGTCGTCTCGCTCGCAGAGGTGGCGTGAAACGTATCTCCGGTTTGATCTACGAAGAGACCCGCGGTGTGCTCAAGGTGTTCCTAGAGAACGTGATCCGTGACGCCGTCACCTACACCGAGCACGCCAAGAGGAAGACCGTCACCGCCATGGACGTGGTCTACGCTCTGAAACGCCAGGGGCGTACCCTGTACGGTTTCGGAGGTTAAATAACCATACCCACCCCGGTCGGTGTGTGTGTCGTGTGGTGCATCATCGCCGCCGCCGCTCGCCGATTTATAATAAAAAGGCCCTTTTCAGGGCCGCACAAGTTTCGTTGTTTAAAAATGACTGTTTCTTTCGAAGACGAAGTTGCAGCACTCTCATGTACCTACCTATAAATTACTTGACATACATACGTCACACTCGAGATTATTTCCTCATTGACGAGACGAGACTGGACGAGAACGCATGCTACTCGAACTCTCACATTAGTTTACCTACCTACATATTATAATATCACGTAGGTATGTACTGTATTATCAGACTGTTGAATACATCGATTCGTCACTCCATTTTTATAGATGGTATAAAAATATAAAATGAAATAAACATGGGAAGGGAGGGAGGGAGTGAGTGAGATGGATAGGTAGGTAGGATATGTAAGTGTTGTTCGAACAACACTTAAGAAGGGAGATGATTTCAAACATTTTTTTTATGATGAAAGAGTTTAATTTGTGAGTATAACAATACACAAAACAATTAAATATAATTATTTATAATTTATACACATATTCTCGGGCCGGTTATCGCCTCCTCCTCTTACGGCAGCGTCGCAGCGGGTTGAGCAACGAATGAACTGAAATAAAAAAATATATATATACATATAACATAGGTATTACATTTTGTGCAGTTTTGAAATTACAAATAATTTTATTATTCGACTAGTCGACACAAGGAACGCGTTCGTTGGTTGATCAGCAGCAGCAATAGTAGAAGAATCTGCATTTTATACTCATATAGGACCCGATACCGCCCGTTATTATGGAGAGCGTGTTAGTTATTAGATCGCGCGCGGACTATGTACGTACAGTTATAATGTTGTTATCAATATGAGTTTGAATCATTTAACATGATTGAAATATGGATAATACAATTTATTTATAAGCGTAACATGTAACGTACACGAGCACAGGAACGCCTTCACAGAGACCGAGTGGAGAGCGTTCATGTTTTACGACCCTCCTCTCGAGTACGATAAATACGGCCCGAAGCGTAACAAATATGATATATTTTTTTACACGTATAAAGGTTGGGATGTTCGATTTTAAATTTTCGAAGAATTAACGTACATCATATACGAATTACGGGAGAAAAATAACATTTAAACACGACCCTCGGTCAATGCGGTGCACAATGTTGAAAATAAACTAGCGTAGCGTTCAAACCGTCGTTTATATTGTAATAATAACTGTACAGTATCGTCGGTGGACTTTAAGAGATTCAAGGCACAAGTGCTAATAATGAATAACATGTAAATAATGTTAGGGAACGTATTTTTTTAAGACACATGCTAGTGAAAAGTTTCAAGCTTGTGTACGAGAAAACGTCTAGCGGCAGAGCGGCTCTCCTTACGGTATTGCCAAAGCGCGTTCGATTTCACGCGCCGTCCCGCGTCGCACAGCTCTATCTATCCTTTTCACTCGTTCCGCGCGCGCGCGCAGTAGCAGTACACGTCTGAAAAGCAAGAATCAAGATAGTTAGTTCGTTCGTCACTACTTGTATATACTAGTATCACGAGGAAGAGAAAAATGGCAGACACAGCAGTAGCATCCGAGACACCCGCGCCGGCTACGCCCGCGAAGAAGCCGAAGGCGTCCGCCGCCGGCGCCAAGAAACCGAAGGCGAAGCCGACGCACCCTAAGACATCCGAGATGGTCAACAACGCCATCAAGGAGTTGAAGGAGCGAAGCGGTTCCTCCCTGCAAGCGATCAAGAAATACATAGCCGCTCAGTATAAGGTCGACGCCGAGAAATTGGCGCCGTTCATCAGGAAGTATCTCAAGAGCGCCGTAGAGTCCGGTGCCCTCATTCAGACCAAGGGAAAGGGCGCTTCGGGATCGTTCAAGTTGGAATCCAAATCGGCCGCCTCCAAGAAACCCGCCGCGAGCAAAGCTACCGCCAAGGGAGCCTCCGCCGCGTCCGCCAAGTCCAAGAAGGCGACCGCCTCCGCCGCCGCGGGCAAAGCGAAGAAAGCTGCAGCCTCGAGCGCCGCTTCGTCGCCGTCGAAGGCGAAGCCCGCCACCAAGGACAAGAAGGCCGCCGCCGCTAAGAAGAAGCCCGCCGCCAAGAAACCCGCGGCCGCCGCCAAGGGTAAAGCCGCCGCCGCACCCAAGGCGAAGAAGACAGCGAAGCCTCCGACGAAGAAGCCGAAAGCGCCCAAACCGAAGAAGGCCGCCGCCACCCCCAAGTCCAAGCCCGCGGCTAAGAAGGCGTCCGCCGGCAAGAAGTAAACGACAAGTATACGCCGCCATCACACCGCCGCCAATGCAGCAAGCAACTCGTGTCGCCCGCCGGTGTCGTCTTATGTGGTATGTGGTGCGCCCGGTGCGGTGTGTGAAGGTGACGTTGTTGTTGTTGTCTATAAGTTATTCAACAACCGACTACAGTGCTTGGCTAAAAAGTGGAAGGAAGGAAGGAAGCAAGCAAGCAAGCAAGCGTCGTCACTCACCGAAACGCCCGCGCCGGCGCGCCGCCACCATCATAACGGCCCCGAGTCAGAGGCTGCGGTTGCAGCGAACGTCGAATGTTCAACAAAAAGCCCTTTTCAGGGCTAACAAAACGTTCAAACATGTGTATTCACATGGTTTCTGTTCGAATGACGAGTCTCTCTCTCTCTACGCAGTATTTACCCTGAAATCGATATAAAACAAACACGTTAAGTACACTATACATAATATTTATGATTTATAACACAACACAAACACACACACACACACACACACACACACACACACACACACACGTATACACAATCCCTAGGTACTTTACTTAGGTACTGCATTACCCACCTAAGCGTACGCACTACTCACGCGAGTAACTAACTAACTAACTACATACATACTTATACATAATCACTCACAAATTTAACACCGTTTGCACACAACTAAATATGTGTCTGTATCGCAATAAGATATAATTATAATAATTATGCGTTGTTTACGTACCCGTAGGTGGTCATCATCATCACTTCACTCACAGTCACAGTCGATCGTCCATTTCAATTTCATTCACATTGCTGCATTCAGCGGCAGGCACCTCCGCGCCGTTGTTCGTTGTTTTTTTTTTTTTACTTAGACGCACGCATACATTTAGCACACCTGAAACGCAACACCCACGATTGAACGTTAACTAAATAAACAAAATTTATCATATCATTATCATCACCGTAAACAAACACATTCATTACGTTACGTTAGATGTCTCATTTTACCGCCATAGTCGGTCACACACACACACGGCGGCCTTTCCGCGCAAACGATATTTTATTTATACAAAAAATAATTATTATATTATTGGGCACTTAAAACACAAATTACATTAGACGTTTGTTTCGCCCCACACGCGCACACATTGTATTGTGTTGTGTAACTAGGTATAATACAAAAATCGCAGCCGGACCGCCCGACTGCCCGCGTCTGTTTTCCGCGCGACGACGAAACTTTCCTCTTGTTGTCTTGACTTTTGCAATTATATTTCCGTCATAGACTAGTGCAATGATAATATTCACGATATATAACAAAATGCAGCCAACTATGAAAAGTTTCGTCTGTCTCTGTTGTTGTTATTATTGTTATTATTTAGTTTTCATTAGTCATTTAGTTGAAAAAAAAAAAAGAATGGGACAGTGGTAATTATCTGCCCTTCGCACTCTTTATAAAATAAACATTGGACCTGGACATGCCTTGCTCTGAATACGTACACACATTCTGTCTGGGTCGGTCGGGGTTAGATTAGATTAGAGAGCGAGTGCTAAGTATATGTCTGTCTCACTCTCTCTTACGTTTAAACGCTCACCCCACTATTCGGCCGGCGTGCGCGAGTATATATATTATTATTTCGATGATTTTAGAAACAGTCTCTGCTGCGCTCTCGCTCGCCGCACCTATTACTTATTCGTTATTCACGTTTCGTAAATCAACACTCCAAACATGTCCGGACGCGGCAAAGGTGGCAAAGTAAAGGGGAAGGCAAAGTCTCGGTCCAACCGTGCCGGTCTACAGTTCCCGGTCGGTCGTATCCACAGACTTCTGCGTAAGGGAAACTACGCCGAGCGCGTCGGTGCCGGTGCGCCTGTCTACCTCGCCGCCGTGATGGAGTACTTGGCCGCTGAGGTCCTCGAATTGGCCGGCAACGCTGCCCGTGACAACAAGAAGACCAGAATCATCCCCAGACATCTCCAGCTGGCGATACGCAACGACGAGGAGTTGAACAAGCTCCTCTCCGGCGTGACCATCGCCCAGGGTGGTGTGCTGCCCAACATTCAGGCGGTGCTGTTGCCCAAGAAGACCGAAAAGAAGGCTTAAGCTTTTTTATGTACACGTATCCGTCCGTCCAGCGACGGACGTACGTACGTACGTACGAACGTGCACACGTCATGTCACACATAGACACTCGTGTGTTACGTTACATATACAAAAGGCCCTTTTCAGGGCCACAATATGATTCTGATGTTTTATAAAATGTTTCTTGTAGATTGACGCATACAATGAGCTAGCATACGCCCCACATTGCTATACGAAATCGCTCTAAAATATACAGATAGGTGTCTGTGTGTACACAGTAATAAAAGTGAACGAGTCAAGAAATTATACAAATTTAGAAATCAACAAAGTATGTTGGTACACGACTGGAGGTGCCTAATGAATTATATTATGTGTATGATATATAGGTAAGTATCTATTATAAGTCTGATAATAAACATTGTGATTAACGTGGTATTTATTTATAATAATAAATTGTTGAATTAATATATAAATACATAATTTACGAGAACGACGCGACGATATTACGTTACGACGTCTAACGACGTCTAATCGGTGATATGTACTTACGTATTATTTAACGAATTATAATAATAATAATAATACCTAACACAAATTAGTATTGATATTGTCTAAAACGTAATGTTTACTCATACAATCTATAAAAGAGTGACATAGTGATATATATCTATCTCGCTTCAACCGCATGTGCAGAACTTTTAGAGCGAGAGGACGAATTAGAGCGAGACGGAAGACGTTGGAGCGACTCTATTGGTCGCCAATGTAAAGCGCAGTAGTCGAGTATTCGACCCCCGTGAATCGAGGTATACCCATATTTTTGTCTCGTTGCCGACACATTCGCTCGCATCTCCCAACGGTGCACGCGTCGTTTGCATATTAGCCGACTGTTTTGTACACACTCATCTCAACCATGCCGCCCAAGACAAGCGGAAAGGCCGCTAAGAAGTCCGGCAAGGCCCAAAAGAACATCTCTAAAACCGACAAGAAAAAGAAGAAGCACAAGAGGAAGGAGAGCTACGCCATCTACATCTACAAGGTGTTGAAGCAGGTGCACCCGGACACCGGTATCTCCAGTAAGGCCATGTCTATCATGAACTCGTTCGTGAACGACATCTTCGAACGCATCGCCGCCGAAGCCTCTCGCCTCGCCCACTACAACAAGCGATCCACCATCACATCGAGGGAGGTGCAGACCTCCGTCAGGCTCCTGTTGCCCGGTGAACTCGCGAAGCACGCCGTGAGTGAAGGCACCAAAGCGGTCACCAAGTACACCAGCTCAAAGTGAATTCGGTTAATTAATGTTAACCGTTTCGCCGTGTCTCGTTACTCGTTACACGCGCGCCGCTGTGCGTGCGTGTGTGCGGGGACGACACTGAACCAAAAGGCCCTTTTCAGGGCCACAAAATGCATATCGAACATTACAATGTTTCTTGACGATGACGTCTCACATAAATAATTATATTAAAGCATAAATAAATGACATGAACGTAGAAGTATGTATGTATGTATGTATGTATGGATGCCTGCCTGCCTGCCTGCCATTAGTGTCAAAAGTGCCAATTTATGTACCGAGTAGATATAACATACATTATGTGTACGTATGATTAAATTATAATATTGTCTGTTTTGATGGATCCTTGCAATTGACAGTGTGAGAGACAGTTAATTAGAGACAACACAGGGCGCACTGCAACACCTACTGTAGGTAGGTGTTCAATAAGATACAAAATATATTAGTCACAGTTTGTGATGATGAATAAATAAATAATGGAATGGTTTTTTTTTTTGGTATGTACAATGCAAACGATAACGAAACCGCGACGGCATAAAATGTACCTATGTTTACGTTCATGCATCGAATGTAATATGTGCGTGCATTAAGATTGATTTCCTTATTATTATTATTATTTTAATATAGTATCTAATTAAAAAAAAAAAAAAAAAAAAAAAAAGTACACAGAGGAAATAGTAACAATGACGATTTACCGAGTATACTACAACACCACAGCACAGCACACTGCACCGGTAGGAAAGGAATGGCGCGTGTGCGCTAGAAAGGGACGGTATACGGTGAGCGAGCGAGAGCGACGCCTCGTCCGTGTATAAATATAGACTTTTGTCTGTATGTGATTTTATTATACGTCAGTACGTCGTACGACACGGAACCGCCCGAGTCGCATTGCACCCAACTCCCGTGTGTGTGTAGTAAACTCACTTTAATTAACAATGGCACGTACCAAGCAGACCGCTCGTAAATCCACCGGTGGCAAAGCCCCGAGGAAGCAGCTCGCCACCAAGGCGGCTCGCAAGAGCGCGCCCGCCACCGGCGGTGTCAAGAAGCCCCATCGCTACAGGCCCGGCACCGTAGCCCTTCGTGAGATCCGTCGTTACCAGAAGAGTACAGAGCTGTTGATCCGCAAGCTGCCGTTCCAGCGTCTCGTACGTGAGATCGCACAGGACTTCAAGACCGACCTGCGTTTCCAGAGCTCCGCCGTGATGGCCCTCCAGGAGGCGAGCGAGGCTTACCTAGTCGGTCTCTTCGAAGACACCAATCTGTGCGCCATCCACGCGAAACGCGTCACCATCATGCCAAAGGACATCCAATTGGCGCGCAGGATCCGAGGAGAGCGCGCTTAAGCAGCGAGCGGTCGCTTGCCGGCGGCGCGAACGGCGTCCGCGTGGCAAACGTTGTTCAATACAATTATTTACAAAAGGCCCTTTTCAGGGCCGCACATTATTCATGAATGTGTTTTATGAAACGCTAAAAGTTTCTTAAGAGACGAGACACAATATTGTTATCTTAAATAATTATAATCATAAGAAATAACTTATAATGTGTGACTATATTATAAATACAATACAATAACAATACTCACATACCTACCGAACCACATACTAGTAGTAGTAGTAGTAGTAGTAGTATATTATATGTATTAATTATGTCGTTTTTTATTATTATCTGACGCCGATCTCGGTGTGTTGTTGTTATTTCTTTTAGGTATGTACTCATAATCTGATGAATATAATTTACTAGTACATCGACACCGTTGCATGATAGAGGTGATTTACATTGCCCAGTCTGTGTGTAGTGAGTACATACATATTATAATAGTACATGTAAGGTAAGGTACGTTACGTAAATGTACTATAACCATAAAAATAAAAATAAATAGGTACATATTATAATTATATGCGTGTAAGGTGAGAGAAAAATAAACAGCGGACGAGATGCCGAACCGATGTATTCGATATGATATTAATAATATTGTTATGTTGATGTTGATTAATTTGATTATTATTATTATTATTATTATTATTATTATTATTCTTTTTTTTGTTAATATTGTTATGTACCTATTTATGAAAAATCGATCGATTTGTAAACAATCGTCCGTCTCTATCGCACCGTCGCGCGCAACGCTACGTGTGATCGAGTGTACGGCCCCCTCCCCACTACGCCTGTAGCCTACCCGCTGTCTCAATGGAATCGTATAAATATCGGAGCACCGTCGTGTGCAGTGTTGCCAACTCAGTGGATTTTCCACTAGTTCTGGTGGTTTAGACTATCCTTTTAGCGAATAAATATTGGATTTAGTGGCTAGTGGATTTTTCTAGAGTCTTTGATTGCTTCAATTAGTGGTAAGGCACCACAACAACCACTAAGCACTCACTAGTACAATTAACAAAAATACTCAGTTATAACCCTGAAGTTGCTTTCCAGCCGAATTCGGCCAGCGCACGCGACAAATATTGCGAATACTTTTGGGCCGAATTCGGCTCGTGCCTTTGCTTCTGTTTTACTGGCACTTCCGGTCTACTTTTGTTAGGGGAAGGTTGGCTAAATACAATCTGTGTTGTATATTCTGTGGTGTGCAACCGGAAAAAAAACAAAAGTCTATGCCTATAATATTTTTTTGACTTGTCAAATGTCGGGTCTCGCGCGGTTTGTTTTGGTGTGTTTTGAAGTGATTTATTGCTGTTATTTCTCATGTAAGTACTGTTTATTGCTAAAGATCGATTATTTTGTGTACAATGACCTATTTACAATAAGTGTTTGTGAGAAATATAACGTAAAAACAGTAGAATCAAGTCCGGAAAAGTTCGATGCCATATTCCTAATTTTCCAGTGGTATTTTACGATATGTGATCATAAACACAATGACAGGGTCGTAATAACTATTCACAACTATGTAACATAAGAACAAAACATTCATTCAGTGTTATATTGATAAAACAAAGTTAGCAATTTCGGTGTACAATAACCAAAATTGCCGTGGTCTTGGATAGCGAATTTGATCTTTATTTGTATGACATAATGACTTGTTGTGCCGGTAGCGGACTTACGACCTTTTTTTGTTGATGCATTAGATCGGATGAGGTACAAGTCGATAGTTTTATCGATAAGCGTAGTTTTTATTGGTATCGCGGTTGTAATCTTGTAATAAATCATTTTATTTTAAAACTAAACTTGTAATGTTATTGTATTAGCTAGTTTTTTTATAAACAATTTGTAATATTTTAAAAAAAATCACGATTATATTATTATAGACCATATTAGGTGCAGTCGAAAAGTTTCTTATTTTGATCATAACGTATTTTTATGGTTACAGAATGTGGAACACGACTCGGGAGCCATCTACAGATTTTATAATTCTCTTATTTTCTACGGTTCAAGAGATTGAGCAATTTCATGTAAGTAAAAAATATTATAAATTATAACGTTAATAAACCATTATAAGTAATGAGATTGTATTTTATTTACATATTCCTATTACCTTATAGAAATAATGCACTATCGACAACTATCGATAAAGTTACTGAAACTAAACTGGTGCGTCCCTAGTTGTTTTTTGCTCAGTCAGGTTTGTGCGCGTGTCGAGTTTCAAGTGGCGAAACAATAACAATCGAGAAGTCGTTTATCTTAATGGTTACACATAATGATAGCTGTGTTAGTTGCTAATTGTAACTTCTTTTGAGTGTTCATTAGTTTTTTTTTATTAGAGCCTTTAGTACAGTTTCTAAGTTTTGATCTTGTATAATAGGTTTTTTTTGTAATGCGGTCCGTATTTATGTTGACACAAATGGAAGGAACATTTAATAATAAGTATAATGTCGTTTACATTAAGATTAAATATGATTTCATTGTGGAGTAATTGCGATTTTCCGAGGGGTTGTTTTTGCAACGCCATTTTGCCGATGACGTTATGTCATTTATCAAATATGCCTACGATGTATTACTCTATAGGCAATGTGTGAGGGGTCGTTCCTGCCGTGACCAAGAGAAATATGAATTTATTTAGAGAATATCATCAGCAATCATGTTTAAACCTGTCTAAATACCGTTTAGTGCAAGGCCTATATAAGGCTACCTCGTTTTAAGTGATAATATTTTAAAGGCAGATTCAGAAAAATAAATGAAACATATTTTGTACGAAAAAAAATTTTTTTCATACGCTAGTTTTCGAGAAAATTGCCTCTAAACATGTAGAAAAAAGAGTAAAATAAAACACACCGTGCCGCGTGTTGCTGAGCGGAGCTCTCGGTTTTTGTAGGTATTGTCATACGCGCCGCCCATCGCCGTATCGCCGCAATGTTGCCTGCCTGCCTACACGTGTCGCGCTCGCGGCCACTCCCCGCCCCACCGGATAGCCGCGCGCAGTGTTGCCAACTCAGTGGATTTTCCACTAGTTCTGGTGGTTTAGACTATCCTTTTAGCGAATAAATATTGGATTTAGTGGCTAGTGGATTTTTCTAGAGTCTTTGATTGCTTCAATTAGTGGTAAGGCACCACAACAACCACTAAGCACTCACTAGTACAATTAACAAAAATACTCAGTTATAAATAGATGATTAAAATAGGATAGGTACATATTTTTGTTGTGAAGGCAACACAACAAAACTAAGGTGGTGGTTTTAGGGAATTCCCTTGATTAGTTGGCCAATTTCTTAAACGATTATGATTATGGACTTTATTTATATGGGTACTGGGTCAAGTTTGATTTGCTTCATAGGTTTACTGTATTTTTCTGGTTTGTCTTTGATTTTATTACCATTACGTGCTGTGCTGTTGTCCGTATAGTTACCTACATTTCGAGTAAAAGTATTATATTCAGCGAGGTTTTAAGTATAGTTCAATGATCATGTTCAATTAATTATGCCTAAACCACAGTATACCCAAAAGTTACGTGACCCAGAATTAAAGGACTGGTTACACATTGCAAGTAGTGGCATAGCAGAGGGTAATTGGATTTTACCAACTCAACTATAAACAAAACAAAAATAATTAATGTGCCTTAAGTAAATAAAGGACCTTATAGTTAAGTTCAATAACGCATTTTAAAATAATATGTACTTACGCACGTTTTTTTTTTTTTTTTCTTTGTTCATGGTTTTCCGCCAACGTGCAAAAAATATCCTAAAACTATCCCAACGCCAACTTATGAGCTATAGTGATAAAGAAAACGGCTCATTGGTGGTTTTCTGGTGGTTTGCGAGACCGCTAGGTTTAGTGGTTTTCTGGTGGAACATGCGGCCACTTTTAGTGGGTTCGTAAAATTATAGTTGGCAACACTGGTCGTGTGTAGCGAAGGTAATGTAGTAGGACGTTGGCTGTTGTTGCGCACATACCTCCCTGTATAGGACGCTGGTTGTGACACACCCTCCCTGCTACGAGTGCCCGCGTACCGCGTTGACACGCCCCCTTACGCATAACTTGAAACTTTTATTCCGCGATTTGACGCTTTGTGCTTGTGTAGTTTTAAGTTTTGTGTTTAGTGTACGGATATTTTAGTGTTAAAATATTTCGTGCGACCATTAGGCTAGTCTTTTTCCCAAGTACCTTCAGTAACTTTTATTTTGCACATACCCTCTTTTTTATTAATATTTTCTTTCGTGTATTTCGTTCATTGTGACTTAGTGTTTTGTAAACATGAGTGACCGTGACCACGTCCCACCGGACCCAGGACGCTCGTGGCCCCGTAGGACCACAGCGCCCATCACCACCAACCCACCCGCGAGATCGGCGATCCCGATCCTAGCTGCGCCGCCTAGACCGCCCAGAGCGAGCACCGAGCTGCGCCCGGCTGCCCCGTTCAGGCCGATCCAGCGCCCGGACCCAACATCGGAGATTGCTGAGCAATCATCCGGGTTGGTCCAACGCGAGGCGCACCCGCGCGACCCACGCAGGAGGCCCCTACCCGAGGACAGCTTTAGCTCGGCCCAGGAGGAGAAACGCCTCTGCCAAGAGGTCCAACCCGACGTCGAGTCGTCCTCCTCGGAGTCGGACGACGAGTCCGACGAAGTGGACGACCACCCACACCCGTCCACATCGGCCTCGCAGCCCTCGGCATCGTCCGCTATGGCGTCCTCATCGACGTCGTATGCGACGATGGCGTCCCAGCCGCCGTCTGCCCGTGCGCTGCGGGAATGGAGGAGCCCGCCTGCCTCCCCTCGCCGCACCCCGACGCCGCCGGCTACCACCGGGACCGACGCCCAGTCGGCCACACCACCTGCGCAGACTAAGGTAAGGGGCTATCCCCCTATCGTAGTAGAGTGCTTACCGAATTGGTGCGTTCATTTTGAACGCATCAAGCGGGCCTTGGGCCATCCGCCCAACGCACGGCCTTTTGGGAAAGGGGTTCGATTCCTCCCCAAGAGCCCCGAGGAGTTCCGCGCCGTCCAGGCCTACCTGACGGAGGCCGAAAAAGCAGACCCATCAGTGGCTTGGTACTGCTACTCTCCGCCCGAAGAGCGCTCTTCTAAGGTGGCTATCAGAGGGCTACCGGCTGACACCCCACACGACCTTATCCGCGAAGCCCTCGAGGAGCGCGGTTTTTACGCCTCCCACATAAGGGGGATAAGAGGCAAGAGGGGCAACCCGGCATGCCTTTTCCACGTCGAGCTTGAGCACCTGCCCAATCAGGAGCTCGCTCGCCTCTACGCAGTCGACGAGCTGCTCAACATGCCCGGCGTCATCGTCGAGGCATGGCGCCCCCGCAAGGGCCCCGCGCAGTGCCATCGGTGCCAGGCGTTCGGCCACTCGTCGGTGAATTGTCACCGACCTATCAAGTGTGTGCGTTGCGCCGGCAACCACCCCGCCGCCGACTGCCCACGGCCGAAAACTGACCCGCCGACCTGCGCCAACTGCGCACAGGCCCACGCCGCCAACGACCGTCGCTGCAAGGCGTTTTTGCGCGAGGCAAGGCGGATGGGGACTACGGTCCCCCCGCCGCTCCCCAACGCCCCCGCGCGCCTGCCTGCCCGACCCCAAACCGACGGCCAGAGGCGCGCCCCGGCGCCTTTAACACAGGCTGCTACGGCGCCCGTGATCATCCAGACGGGGGCTACCTTGGCCCCCCCGGCCAACCCCGCCACCGCGAGGGGCGCCCCCGCCCCCGCCGCATCCCGGCGCAGGCGCCGCCGACGCCGCCGCCGCACCGAGGCCAATACCGGCCCACCTGCGGCTGCGTCCACCCCGACGCAAGCCGCCAGACCACCTACCCCCCCCCAAGCACCCCAGGATTTTGCCTGCGGGGGGACCAACACCGCAGCCCACGCCATCCCCCCACAGGCAGTGGCAACACCCCTCCCCCCTCCGCGGAGGACCACCGAGGCAGCC
The DNA here is from genome assembly GCA_963924145.1 of Pyrausta purpuralis. Taxonomy (NCBI): domain Eukaryota; kingdom Metazoa; phylum Arthropoda; class Insecta; order Lepidoptera; family Crambidae; genus Pyrausta; species Pyrausta purpuralis. The sequence goes on along the minus strand of CAWUPE010001047.1, from coordinate 10,676 downwards.
CAGCCTCCCCGCCCTGCTTCTCGGCCCTCTCAGAGGCCGAAGTCGGGCCAACGAGGCCCGCCCCCCGTCAGCCGACCGGCCTTCCGGCCCCCCCCTCGTACCCAATCGCCTTCTCAGGCCCCGAGCGGGCTCGCAAGTCGGGTGCCCCCAGCCCCGATTTCATTCATGAGGCCCCAACCTCATCTAGAGGCACCTCAACCCCGCCCCCACCCCCACCCCCACCAACAACAGACGGGGGCAACCCCCACTCTCCCCCTGCAAGCAGTAGTACAGCTGCTGCACACCCTGCTGATACAGATCGGCCAGGGGATGGACCCATGCGCAGCCATCATCAACGGGCTAGCCCAGCTCGTGATGAACCACTGCGCATGATCTACTGGAACCCCGGAGGGATCAGCGGGAAGCAGCAGCAACTTCGGCAGCTCGCCCAGTCGCAGGACGCCCACATCGTCCTCCTGGGTGAGACCCACCTACGGCCGTCCACTCGCTTCTCCCTGCCCAACTATACCATCTACCGCAGGGACGAAGTGAGTCCACAGGGTGCGTCCTACAGGGGCACAGCAGTAGCGGTGAGACGTGACGTGATCCACGAAGAGTTGCCGTGGGCGGAGCTTAAGACCCTGAGCGCCCTGGGAGTCAGGGTCAACACCACAGCTCACGAGCTCCGCATATACGCCGCCTACCGCCCACCGACCGCCACATTCCATCCGTCGGACCTCGACGGAGTATTCGTCGAGGATCACCCTACAATCGTAGCAGGCGACTTCAACTGTAAGCACGTGCAGTGGGGCTCCCGCCTCACACGAGCCGACGGCCGTCGCCTGCTCAACGCCACCACCTCCAGAGGCATTGAGGTGGTGGGCACGGATGCCCCGACCCACATCCCCAGTGAGGCAGACCACCAGGCGGACGTAATAGATGTGGTCCTACACAAGGGCCTGCGCGTCCCCCTGGCCACCGAGGTGCTGTATGAGGGAGACACCCAGCACCTCCCCCTACTGATTACAGTGCCCACCTCTCTAGCGGCGGTGAGAGTACGTCCGCCCAGGTCCCGCGTAGACTGGCCGGCCTACAAGGCGGCCCTCAGGGACCTGACATTGGAGGGCCCAATGTCAACACCAGATGACATTGACGCCGCGGTGGCCCTCCTGACCCAGCGGATGAGGGAGGCGAAGGAGGCGCACACCCAGAAGGTAGCGCCCCCCTCCCAGAAACGCCCCCAACTCCCGCTCTTCTTGAGGGCGCAGATTCAGAAGAAGAAAGCCCTCAAGAAATTATGGTGCCACACCCGATGCCCACGGGTCAAGGCAGAACTAAATGCCATGACGGCCAAGGTCACCGAGGCGGTGAGAATGTGGCAAGGTCGCGAGTGGGAGGAACTCGTCGACAGGGCAGGAGAAGACCTGCCCTCACTGCACCGCCTCAATAAAGCCCTCACTGGGGAGAAGTCCTCCACGCACCCCCTCCTGGACGCGGACGGTCAGAGGAGATTCGCGGCTGAGGACAGAGCCCGAATCCTTGCCGATCACCTGACCGTCCAATTCAGGCCCCACCCGCCAGCCCCCAGAGCCCTCCAACACCACGCTGATGTGGTCCAGAGAGTGGAGGAGTTCCTGGCCACCACCCCACCTCCACTCCCGGGCGACACCTTCATCTCCCCATCGGAGGTGAAGAAGATTGCCGCCCGCCTAAACCGAAAGAAGGCGCCGGGCCCTGACGGCCTGCCACCCGCGGCCCTGGCGGAGCTGCCCAGGAGGGGGATAGCGGCGTTGACCCGCGTCCTCAACGCCGCCCTCAGGACGAACCACTTCCCCTCGCCATGGAAGAAAGGGCGGGTGGTGATGATCCCCAAGCCGGGGAAAGACCGCCGCCGCCCGGAGAGCTACAGACCAATCACCCTGCTGGATCACGCCGCCAAGCTGTTTGAGCGAGCCCTGCTGCGCCGACTGCGTCCCCACCTCGTCCCGAGGGACGAGCAGTTCGGCTTCCGCAGCGGGCACTCCACCACGCTCCAGCTGGCCAGGGTGATCCACCATCTAGCGGAGGGCCTGAACAAGAACCAGGCCTCAGTGGCGGTCTTCTTAGATGTGGAGAAAGCTTTCGACCGGGTTTGGCACCCCGGTCTAATATCCAAGCTCGCCACGACCACCTTGCCCCCTGCCCTCGTCCACCTGATAGCGTCCTTCCTCAAAGGACGCTCCTTCCAAGTAGCCGTGGAGGACGCTACGTCCGCAGAGGGCCCCATAGAAGCTGGGGTCCCCCAAGGCAGCTGTCTATCTCCGACTTTATACGCTGCCTACACAAATGACGTTCCCACCATCAACAACCATCTCCGTGAGTGGGAACCCAAGGTCGAGCTGGCGCTGTTCGCGGACGACAGCGCTTTCTACACCACCGCCCCATGGGTCAAGGCGGCGGTGAAAAGGATGCAGAAGCAGCTCGACCTACTGCCGGACTGGCTGGAGAGATGGCGGATAGCGGTCAACGTGGGCAAAACCGCCGCCATCTACACGGGCCCCTCAAGACGCAAGATGCCCGAGCTGGTCCTAAATGGCCAGAAGATTAAGTGGCAGCGCAGTACCAAGTACTTAGGCTGCCACTTGGACCAGCGCCTCACCCTGAAAGACCAGGTCAAGCACCTGGTCAACTCCAGCCGCGGGGCGCGCGCAAGATTGCGCCCCGTCCTCCAGTCCCGCCTGCCCACCAGAACAAAGGTGGGCATATACAAAACGTACGTGCGCTCCAGGCTGACATACGCGGCCCCAGCCTGGTACGCGATGATAAGCGCAGCCCACCGTACGCAGCTCCAATCCCAGCAGAACATAGCGCTCCGAATAATAACGGGGGCCGGGCGCTATGTTCGCAATGCCGTCATACACAGGGACCTCAAGATGGAGGCCCTGGAGGGATTCGTGGTCCGCACATCCAAGCGGATGTACGAAGCCGCGGACCACGGGCCGCACCCCGGGCTACAAAATATAGCCCCCATGGCCATGCCCACGGTACAAGAGTCGAGCAAGAGGCCAACCCCACGACAGGTCTGCTCCTTAAATCCGCCCTCCCACCTACCCGAGTCCCAATCACAACCCCCCCCGCCCCCTATCCCTCGTCCCCTCCTTAGCCAGAGTCAGCCGCAGTTAGCTTGCCCTGCTCATCGGGCCTCCCCGAACGGGGTCTCACCTGATGGGCAGCCCGCAGCGACTGTGCAGCTGGCTCTGGCAGAAGATGAAGATTCAGACCTGTCGTCGCAAGACGGCCGCAATGCGGCTCCCAATACCGTGGGCCAGTAGGCCCATGAGATGAAGCCCGGGGAAGGAGCTGAGGCTCGAACCCGAGCCGCCCAGAAGGGGCGAGGAAACCCGACGTACGTGTGTAGCGAGTTAGTTACGCGCTGCCCGCCTAACGTAGTGTTGAATTTCGTTCGTACAACAAACAATCTTGTAACATTTCAAGATGACCGGTCGCGGTAAAGGAGGAAAGGGTCTGGGGAAAGGAGGCGCCAAACGTCACAGGAAGGTGCTCCGTGATAACATCCAAGGTATCACGAAGCCCGCGATCCGTCGTCTCGCTCGCAGAGGTGGCGTGAAACGTATCTCCGGTTTGATCTACGAAGAGACCCGCGGTGTGCTCAAGGTGTTCCTAGAGAACGTGATCCGTGACGCCGTCACCTACACCGAGCACGCCAAGAGGAAGACCGTCACCGCCATGGACGTGGTCTACGCTCTGAAACGCCAGGGGCGTACCCTGTACGGTTTCGGAGGTTAAATAACCATACCCACCCCGGTCGGTGTGTGTGTCGTGTGGTGCATCATCGCCGCCGCCGCTCGCCGATTTATAATAAAAAGGCCCTTTTCAGGGCCGCACAAGTTTCGTTGTTTAAAAATGACTGTTTCTTTCGAAGACGAAGTTGCAGCACTCTCATGTACCTACCTATAAATTACTTGACATACATACGTCACACTCGAGATTATTTCCTCATTGACGAGACGAGACTGGACGAGAACGCATGCTACTCGAACTCTCACATTAGTTTACCTACCTACATATTATAATATCACGTAGGTATGTACTGTATTATCAGACTGTTGAATACATCGATTCGTCACTCCATTTTTATAGATGGTATAAAAATATAAAATGAAATAAACATGGGAAGGGAGGGAGGGAGTGAGTGAGATGGATAGGTAGGTAGGATATGTAAGTGTTGTTCGAACAACACTTAAGAAGGGAGATGATTTCAAACATTTTTTTTATGATGAAAGAGTTTAATTTGTGAGTATAACAATACACAAAACAATTAAATATAATTATTTATAATTTATACACATATTCTCGGGCCGGTTATCGCCTCCTCCTCTTACGGCAGCGTCGCAGCGGGTTGAGCAACGAATGAACTGAAATAAAAAAATATATATATACATATAACATAGGTATTACATTTTGTGCAGTTTTGAAATTACAAATAATTTTATTATTCGACTAGTCGACACAAGGAACGCGTTCGTTGGTTGATCAGCAGCAGCAATAGTAGAAGAATCTGCATTTTATACTCATATAGGACCCGATACCGCCCGTTATTATGGAGAGCGTGTTAGTTATTAGATCGCGCGCGGACTATGTACGTACAGTTATAATGTTGTTATCAATATGAGTTTGAATCATTTAACATGATTGAAATATGGATAATACAATTTATTTATAAGCGTAACATGTAACGTACACGAGCACAGGAACGCCTTCACAGAGACCGAGTGGAGAGCGTTCATGTTTTACGACCCTCCTCTCGAGTACGATAAATACGGCCCGAAGCGTAACAAATATGATATATTTTTTTACACGTATAAAGGTTGGGATGTTCGATTTTAAATTTTCGAAGAATTAACGTACATCATATACGAATTACGGGAGAAAAATAACATTTAAACACGACCCTCGGTCAATGCGGTGCACAATGTTGAAAATAAACTAGCGTAGCGTTCAAACCGTCGTTTATATTGTAATAATAACTGTACAGTATCGTCGGTGGACTTTAAGAGATTCAAGGCACAAGTGCTAATAATGAATAACATGTAAATAATGTTAGGGAACGTATTTTTTTAAGACACATGCTAGTGAAAAGTTTCAAGCTTGTGTACGAGAAAACGTCTAGCGGCAGAGCGGCTCTCCTTACGGTATTGCCAAAGCGCGTTCGATTTCACGCGCCGTCCCGCGTCGCACAGCTCTATCTATCCTTTTCACTCGTTCCGCGCGCGCGCGCAGTAGCAGTACACGTCTGAAAAGCAAGAATCAAGATAGTTAGTTCGTTCGTCACTACTTGTATATACTAGTATCACGAGGAAGAGAAAAATGGCAGACACAGCAGTAGCATCCGAGACACCCGCGCCGGCTACGCCCGCGAAGAAGCCGAAGGCGTCCGCCGCCGGCGCCAAGAAACCGAAGGCGAAGCCGACGCACCCTAAGACATCCGAGATGGTCAACAACGCCATCAAGGAGTTGAAGGAGCGAAGCGGTTCCTCCCTGCAAGCGATCAAGAAATACATAGCCGCTCAGTATAAGGTCGACGCCGAGAAATTGGCGCCGTTCATCAGGAAGTATCTCAAGAGCGCCGTAGAGTCCGGTGCCCTCATTCAGACCAAGGGAAAGGGCGCTTCGGGATCGTTCAAGTTGGAATCCAAATCGGCCGCCTCCAAGAAACCCGCCGCGAGCAAAGCTACCGCCAAGGGAGCCTCCGCCGCGTCCGCCAAGTCCAAGAAGGCGACCGCCTCCGCCGCCGCGGGCAAAGCGAAGAAAGCTGCAGCCTCGAGCGCCGCTTCGTCGCCGTCGAAGGCGAAGCCCGCCACCAAGGACAAGAAGGCCGCCGCCGCTAAGAAGAAGCCCGCCGCCAAGAAACCCGCGGCCGCCGCCAAGGGTAAAGCCGCCGCCGCACCCAAGGCGAAGAAGACAGCGAAGCCTCCGACGAAGAAGCCGAAAGCGCCCAAACCGAAGAAGGCCGCCGCCACCCCCAAGTCCAAGCCCGCGGCTAAGAAGGCGTCCGCCGGCAAGAAGTAAACGACAAGTATACGCCGCCATCACACCGCCGCCAATGCAGCAAGCAACTCGTGTCGCCCGCCGGTGTCGTCTTATGTGGTATGTGGTGCGCCCGGTGCGGTGTGTGAAGGTGACGTTGTTGTTGTTGTCTATAAGTTATTCAACAACCGACTACAGTGCTTGGCTAAAAAGTGGAAGGAAGGAAGGAAGCAAGCAAGCAAGCAAGCGTCGTCACTCACCGAAACGCCCGCGCCGGCGCGCCGCCACCATCATAACGGCCCCGAGTCAGAGGCTGCGGTTGCAGCGAACGTCGAATGTTCAACAAAAAGCCCTTTTCAGGGCTAACAAAACGTTCAAACATGTGTATTCACATGGTTTCTGTTCGAATGACGAGTCTCTCTCTCTCTACGCAGTATTTACCCTGAAATCGATATAAAACAAACACGTTAAGTACACTATACATAATATTTATGATTTATAACACAACACACACACACACACACACACACACACACACACACACACACACACACGTATACACAATCCCTAGGTACTTTACTTAGGTACTGCATTACCCACCTAAGCGTACGCACTACTCACGCGAGTAACTAACTAACTAACTACATACATACTTATACATAATCACTCACAAATTTAACACCGTTTGCACACAACTAAATATGTGTCTGTATCGCAATAAGATATAATTATAATAATTATGCGTTGTTTACGTACCCGTAGGTGGTCATCATCATCACTTCACTCACAGTCACAGTCGATCGTCCATTTCAATTTCATTCACATTGCTGCATTCAGCGGCAGGCACCTCCGCGCCGTTGTTCGTTGTTTTTTTTTTTTTACTTAGACGCACGCATACATTTAGCACACCTGAAACGCAACACCCACGATTGAACGTTAACTAAATAAACAAAATTTATCATATCATTATCATCACCGTAAACAAACACATTCATTACGTTACGTTAGATGTCTCATTTTACCGCCATAGTCGGTCACACACACACACGGCGGCCTTTCCGCGCAAACGATATTTTATTTATACAAAAAATAATTATTATATTATTGGGCACTTAAAACACAAATTACATTAGACGTTTGTTTCGCCCCACACGCGCACACATTGTATTGTGTTGTGTAACTAGGTATAATACAAAAATCGCAGCCGGACCGCCCGACTGCCCGCGTCTGTTTTCCGCGCGACGACGAAACTTTCCTCTTGTTGTCTTGACTTTTGCAATTATATTTCCGTCATAGACTAGTGCAATGATAATATTCACGATATATAACAAAATGCAGCCAACTATGAAAAGTTTCGTCTGTCTCTGTTGTTGTTATTATTGTTATTATTTAGTTTTCATTAGTCATTTAGTTGAAAAAAAAAAAAGAATGGGACAGTGGTAATTATCTGCCCTTCGCACTCTTTATAAAATAAACATTGGACCTGGACATGCCTTGCTCTGAATACGTACACACATTCTGTCTGGGTCGGTCGGGGTTAGATTAGATTAGAGAGCGAGTGCTAAGTATATGTCTGTCTCACTCTCTCTTACGTTTAAACGCTCACCCCACTATTCGGCCGGCGTGCGCGAGTATATATATTATTATTTCGATGATTTTAGAAACAGTCTCTGCTGCGCTCTCGCTCGCCGCACCTATTACTTATTCGTTATTCACGTTTCGTAAATCAACACTCCAAACATGTCCGGACGCGGCAAAGGTGGCAAAGTAAAGGGGAAGGCAAAGTCTCGGTCCAACCGTGCCGGTCTACAGTTCCCGGTCGGTCGTATCCACAGACTTCTGCGTAAGGGAAACTACGCCGAGCGCGTCGGTGCCGGTGCGCCTGTCTACCTCGCCGCCGTGATGGAGTACTTGGCCGCTGAGGTCCTCGAATTGGCCGGCAACGCTGCCCGTGACAACAAGAAGACCAGAATCATCCCCAGACATCTCCAGCTGGCGATACGCAACGACGAGGAGTTGAACAAGCTCCTCTCCGGCGTGACCATCGCCCAGGGTGGTGTGCTGCCCAACATTCAGGCGGTGCTGTTGCCCAAGAAGACCGAAAAGAAGGCTTAAGCTTTTTTATGTACACGTATCCGTCCGTCCAGCGACGGACGTACGTACGTACGTACGAACGTGCACACGTCATGTCACACATAGACACTCGTGTGTTACGTTACATATACAAAAGGCCCTTTTCAGGGCCACAATATGATTCTGATGTTTTATAAAATGTTTCTTGTAGATTGACGCATACAATGAGCTAGCATACGCCCCACATTGCTATACGAAATCGCTCTAAAATATACAGATAGGTGTCTGTGTGTACACAGTAATAAAAGTGAACGAGTCAAGAAATTATACAAATTTAGAAATCAACAAAGTATGTTGGTACACGACTGGAGGTGCCTAATGAATTATATTATGTGTATGATATATAGGTAAGTATCTATTATAAGTCTGATAATAAACATTGTGATTAACGTGGTATTTATTTATAATAATAAATTGTTGAATTAATATATAAATACATAATTTACGAGAACGACGCGACGATATTACGTTACGACGTCTAACGACGTCTAATCGGTGATATGTACTTACGTATTATTTAACGAATTATAATAATAATAATAATACCTAACACAAATTAGTATTGATATTGTCTAAAACGTAATGTTTACTCATACAATCTATAAAAGAGTGACATAGTGATATATATCTATCTCGCTTCAACCGCATGTGCAGAACTTTTAGAGCGAGAGGACGAATTAGAGCGAGACGGAAGACGTTGGAGCGACTCTATTGGTCGCCAATGTAAAGCGCAGTAGTCGAGTATTCGACCCCCGTGAATCGAGGTATACCCATATTTTTGTCTCGTTGCCGACACATTCGCTCGCATCTCCCAACGGTGCACGCGTCGTTTGCATATTAGCCGACTGTTTTGTACACACTCATCTCAACCATGCCGCCCAAGACAAGCGGAAAGGCCGCTAAGAAGTCCGGCAAGGCCCAAAAGAACATCTCTAAAACCGACAAGAAAAAGAAGAAGCACAAGAGGAAGGAGAGCTACGCCATCTACATCTACAAGGTGTTGAAGCAGGTGCACCCGGACACCGGTATCTCCAGTAAGGCCATGTCTATCATGAACTCGTTCGTGAACGACATCTTCGAACGCATCGCCGCCGAAGCCTCTCGCCTCGCCCACTACAACAAGCGATCCACCATCACATCGAGGGAGGTGCAGACCTCCGTCAGGCTCCTGTTGCCCGGTGAACTCGCGAAGCACGCCGTGAGTGAAGGCACCAAAGCGGTCACCAAGTACACCAGCTCAAAGTGAATTCGGTTAATTAATGTTAACCGTTTCGCCGTGTCTCGTTACTCGTTACACGCGCGCCGCTGTGCGTGCGTGTGTGCGGGGACGACACTGAACCAAAAGGCCCTTTTCAGGGCCACAAAATGCATATCGAACATTACAATGTTTCTTGACGATGACGTCTCACATAAATAATTATATTAAAGCATAAATAAATGACATGAACGTAGAAGTATGTATGTATGTATGTATGTATGGATGCCTGCCTGCCTGCCTGCCATTAGTGTCAAAAGTGCCAATTTATGTACCGAGTAGATATAACATACATTATGTGTACGTATGATTAAATTATAATATTGTCTGTTTTGATGGATCCTTGCAATTGACAGTGTGAGAGACAGTTAATTAGAGACAACACAGGGCGCACTGCAACACCTACTGTAGGTAGGTGTTCAATAAGATACAAAATATATTAGTCACAGTTTGTGATGATGAATAAATAAATAATGGAATGGTTTTTTTTTTTGGTATGTACAATGCAAACGATAACGAAACCGCGACGGCATAAAATGTACCTATGTTTACGTTCATGCATCGAATGTAATATGTGCGTGCATTAAGATTGATTTCCTTATTATTATTATTATTTTAATATAGTATCTAATTAAAAAAAAAAAAAAAAAAAAAAAAAGTACACAGAGGAAATAGTAACAATGACGATTTACCGAGTATACTACAACACCACAGCACAGCACACTGCACCGGTAGGAAAGGAATGGCGCGTGTGCGCTAGAAAGGGACGGTATACGGTGAGCGAGCGAGAGCGACGCCTCGTCCGTGTATAAATATAGACTTTTGTCTGTATGTGATTTTATTATACGTCAGTACGTCGTACGACACGGAACCGCCCGAGTCGCATTGCACCCAACTCCCGTGTGTGTGTAGTAAACTCACTTTAATTAACAATGGCACGTACCAAGCAGACCGCTCGTAAATCCACCGGTGGCAAAGCCCCGAGGAAGCAGCTCGCCACCAAGGCGGCTCGCAAGAGCGCGCCCGCCACCGGCGGTGTCAAGAAGCCCCATCGCTACAGGCCCGGCACCGTAGCCCTTCGTGAGATCCGTCGTTACCAGAAGAGTACAGAGCTGTTGATCCGCAAGCTGCCGTTCCAGCGTCTCGTACGTGAGATCGCACAGGACTTCAAGACCGACCTGCGTTTCCAGAGCTCCGCCGTGATGGCCCTCCAGGAGGCGAGCGAGGCTTACCTAGTCGGTCTCTTCGAAGACACCAATCTGTGCGCCATCCACGCGAAACG